>JAREIK010013678.1:0-16360 GCA_029783825.1 Sapria himalayana
TAAGGAGCGCCGTTACCTGTACCTGTCTCGTACCTGAAAAGGGGGATCCCACGACAGGGTGAGCAAAGCCCAGTAGTGATAATCTCCTACAGGGTTACTCCCCACCTAAGTGCTCATGCAATGGCACACCAAACATTCAAGTAAAACATACAAGTCCCTACTCAAATGCTCATATTATGGATGAGAATGTGATACACCCATCCCTACATCTTGAGCCCTCACTGACTCCCTCACCATGCTAAGCCAAGTGTGAAAAACCTGTTTCAAAACATAGTAGCAATTTTCCAATAAAATTCTATTGGACACCCTCCGAGGCGAATTTTGGATAACTCTCCGAAACAGTCATGGGTCATCCTCTGAGATAACTGATGGAACACTCTCCAAGGCAATTCTTCGAAAAACTATTCCCATGAAATTCATTTGACAACCATATTTTTTCATGTCATGCACTCATACCTATCGTTCTAGGTTACCCTAGTGCATATAAAATGCATACCATTTCACAATAATTCATGTTAATATATCCAGCCATGCATATATATATTAACGAGCAACATCAACATACCATGGATAATTATAATTGATACATATAATTCTCCTCCATGCACAACCCATGTTAATACATCATACAGCATACATTACATGTCATATTCACACTGCATGTTATTCACACAAGCCATAACACACAACCTAACTGGCCAGCACTAACCTGCCCGATTGGCCAATGTCCTCCACAAGGAACATGGCTGCAATCTTGACTCAATGGGCTTTCCATAGAGTCCAAGAACACCTGAAACGGAGTTCGAGACGAAGAAGTTATGACCTTCCGAAGTTGGAGGTCACACATGACTAGGCAGTCCTACCCGGACAGCCTACCTTCACTTGCCCGAGAGCCCCTATCCAGCCAGCTCCGAGTACCCAATGCCTCCATAGGCATACAGATCGGAATCTTGACTCAATGGAATTTCCATAGAGTCCAAGAACACCCGAATCGGAATTCGGACGAAGAAGTTATGACCTTCCGAAGTTGGAGGTCACACATGACTAGGCAGTCCTACTGGATAGCCTACCTTACTTGCCCGGGAGCCCCTTTCTGGCAGCTCTAGCACCCACTGCCCTCCAAAGGCATTTTACTGGAATCTGATTCAATGGCTTTCCATAGAGTCTAAGAACACCCGAATCAGAGTTCAGACGAGAAAGTTATGACCTTCCGAAGTTGGAGGTCACACATGACTAGGCAGTCTTACCCGGACAACCTACCTTACTGCCCAGGAGCCCCTTTTCGATAAGCTTTAGTACCCAATGCCCCTCCATAGGCACATGGCTGGAATCTTGACTCAATGGTCTTCCATAGAGTCTAAGAACACCGAATCGGAGTTTGGACGAGAAAGTTATGACCTTTCGAAGTTGGAGGTCACTCATGACTAGCAGGCTTACCTGGACAGCCTACCTTACTTGCCCGGGAGCCCCTTTCTGGCCAGTTCCAGTACCCAATGCCCTCCATAGGCACACAGATAGAATCTTGACTCAAGGGATTCCATAGAGTCCAAGAACACCCAAATCGGATTCGGACGAGAAAGTTATGACCTTCCGAAGTTGGAGGTCACTCATGACTAGGCAGTCCTACCCGGACAGCCACCTACTTGCCTGGGAGCCCTTTCTGGCCAGCTCAGTACCTAATGCCCTCCATAGGCACACGGATGGAATCTGGACTCAATGGGCTTTCCATAGAGTCTAAGAACACACCTGAATCGGAGTTTGGACGGGAAATTTATGACCTTCCGAAGTTGGAGGCCACTCATGACTAGGCAGTCCTACCAGGACAGCCTACCTTACTTGCCCGAATGCCCCTTTCCGGCCAGCTCAGTACCCACTACCCTCCAAGGTGTCCGACTAGAATCTTGACTCAATGGGCTTTCCATAGAGTCCAAGAACACCCAAAACGGAGTTCAGACGAAGAAGTTATGACATTCCGAAGTTGGAGGTCATGCATGATCCTTGCCGGACGGAACCCATCCGGGGTGAACCCATCCGGGGCGCTGAACCCATCCAGGGGATGAACCCATCCGGGGCCGGCTAATCCAGCCGGACAGCCCTTCCACTAGACTGTTCTGGGTAAACGGACCATAACTTGGGCTACAGAGGTCCGAATTTGAGAAATTCAAAAGCCTAACATCAATTTCACTGATGTGGCTACAATTTACCTGAAGGACTCACTACCAAATCCCTTTATTTCCTACCCAAAAACCAGTTCTAAAGTCCGGTTAATGTGTACTACCACAATATGGCAGCTTCCCATGGTTCAAAACACAACCAAACATTCCCCTTAGGGCAAGACAACCACACCTTCATTCATTTTAACTCTAACACATAAAAATGGCACACAAGGACAATTACTTAGTCCCAAAAATCAGTCCCGGACTGTCCGAAAATAGTCCCGAAATCTCCAGCACACTGTCCCAAAGTCTTGGGACGGTTCACACGGCCACTCACGGCCTCACACAACCCATGCCATTTGAATGGACCCTTAGACAAGGATTAAACCAAGTAGGAGAAAACCCCTACCTCTTGGAGTTTTTGTCAAAACTCCCCAACTCCGGTCTCTATGCGAAGCCCTTGCCGTGAGGATGAACTCTTCCTCTTGCTCCGCCTGAAACCGCCGGTCCGATCGTCGGGAAATTTAGAGAGAAGGTGGAGTCTCTCTCTCTAAAACTCTCTCTTTTTCTTCCTCTTTCTTTTCTGCTCTTTTCTTTTCTCCCATCCCACTGCTTGGTCCAAGATGGGCTAAGAGCTTGTCCTTTCACTTGCCACATGTCCAATTTCTCATTGGCTCTTAGGATTTCCCTTATCCTCTTATCCATCTACCATGGATTTCCCTCCAATGACATGATGTCACATGTCACCTATAGCCCATACTTGAGCTCATTGTTTGACTTGCTCACAGCTTGACATGTGCCTCAATGTGAGCCACTCAACACCTGCCACATGTCACGCGTCACTCTCGGTGCCTCGAAGAACGTGAAATTCCGACTGTCTCGGAATTCGACGAAATTCGATGTGGTAGCTAGATTTTGCGAGACGATTCAACGGTGAAGTCTATTTGTCATCTGAGATCTAAAAAAAAAAATTTGGATTTTTAGGGGTTTCACAGATATACAATTTACAAAATTTTCTATTGTACAATATCTATTCATATATCATTATACTTGTACATTATACCATTTAGTAGAGTTCTCACTCTCAATCGTCATAATACATAGTACTTTTCATAACATTATAGCTCTATCACATTTTTTCATTTCCAATCATGTTTCCATGTTACATGCTTCTTATAACTATTTCCATGTTACATGCTTCTTATAACCATTTCAATCATTTTTTTGTTTTATCACATCTTATGTGTTATGTGTTATGTCTTATGTCTTGCCTGCATATTCCAAGAAGTGGATAACGGGTATAATCTGTATGTACTCGAAGATACTATCACTGTACAAGACAGTGATCTCTATATGTATGACCCAAACGGGGTCGCTATAATGATCCAAACGGGATCTATGTCATCGACTCAAACGGGGCCTTGATATCTATAAACTGTTTGCTGCAGTAACTGTATCCCTATAGGCATGCTTATCTATCCCTCTACCTGGTGACATATGCAGATAATCAAGCTTATTACATTTTCATTCATGTTCAAGCTATGCACATCTCATATACAGGGATAATGTCAATCACATGTATCCACATGAGATACTTTCAGACAATATTCCTTTATACTATACTATAACTGTTACTTTTATCATAACCTGTATGATCATGTTCTCAATATTGCTCATATTTCTGTTCATGTAATCATATTTCATATAGAAATCACTTTTGTAAAACACGTGAAGAATTTAAATCTAAATTTTTCAGAAAAGGACAAAACGACGATTGTCGGAATAGTCTCGGAGGTAAAGCTGGGATTTTCTAGATCTCGAATGATGAAACAGATTTCACCATTGGAATTGTCTCACATAATCTAGAACCCCAGTCAAATTTCGTTGAATTCCGAGACTGTCGGAATTTCACGTTCTTAGAAAAAACTGTAAAATCGGAGGGACAAATGTCCATGTGATAGGACACCTGGCCTGCCATGTGGCAGGCTGCATGGGAAGCAGCTACTGGCAGGCTACATGAAGGTAGCCTTGGGGGGGGGGGGGGGGAGGGGTGACTCACCCCCTCCCCCCCCCCCACACACCGATTCAAACAGGAGATAAGAAGAGGAAGAAAAAAAAAAAGAAAAGAAAAAGAAGAGAGGCCAAAAGAGAGGAGGGGGGAGGGGTACGTGAAAGTAAAAAAAAAAAAAAGGAGAGAGAGAGAGAGGGAAAGTGCTTCGTCCTGATTAGTATGCCTAATTCTATTCCCAAGCGTAGGAATTATGGTCGTCTAGCATTGTAATACTGTGGGAATCCACAGGTCATCTCCACAGGGAGTGGTCTGATTTGGCTGATCAATAGGAGCTATTCTCCACTAAAGTATGACTTAAACGGAAATTGTAATGTTGTGTTGGTAGACTGAATGGTTGATTGGTTTGAATGTTTTAAAATGGAAAGACAAATGCTGGGATTTTTTTTAGGGTTCCACTCACTTCTGATCAGGTAAGTCCCACCTCTTATTTTATAAACTCATCTAGGAACCATTGATAAATGGTCTTTGATGGAGGGATTTATCTTTAAGTGCTCTTTGGAAAATAAAGATGATCGAATAATACTAAACACTTGTTCTCAATTAATACAGACCCTTAGCTTGCATTCATGATCAAGCACAACGTGTACCGAGGATATCTCGTTAACACGTTGTCAAGAATATGCCCAACTAAGGATTTACAACTTTTCTGCACAAGTGATTAATATCACACAATCCATTGAAGATCAAAGAGGAATTGAGGGACTTTACCTTGATCGGGGTGAGTTTCCCCCGTAGGATCCCAGCAGTCGGGGTTTAGAACTCCATAAAATTTATATGAACAATTAAAGTTGAGGAACAATTAATCATAAAAACAGTACCTTGAAGAAATCGGAATTAACTTGTAAAACTGAGAATGAAGAATATGGAATGCTAAGATTTAAAGCAGAATGAATATTTATGCTGAAAGATTACAAACTCTTGAATCCAAAACTTCTAAAAGAATGGAAATCTGAAATCTGGATCTACAAGGTACCACTCAAAAAAATGGAGAAAAAACTCTTATTCTATCAAAACCTAAACCCTAGAAGTCCAGCGCCCCTATTACTTGTGTCCTCCTCCTTTTATAGCCACCTCCAATGTGATTTTCCCATTTTGGTTCGTTGACGAAAGTGCCCTCGCGTACAGATCGAATTCTTGGACAAATCCCGTAAGTTCCATGCAGTTGTACCGGTAGAACTTTAAGTTGTACCGGTACAATATGTCCTACTGCCAATTTTCAAGCAAGTTGTACCGGTAGAACTTTAAGTTGTACCGGTACAATATGTTTACTGCCAATTTTTCAGCAAGTTGTACCGGTAGAACTTTAAGTTGTACCGGTACAAGATGTCCACTGGTGCTTTCCTTGCTTTGCTGGAGTTCCCGAGACTTCGTCAATTGCTCACCCACATCCACATTGCTTCATATTGGCTTCCCGGGCAAACATCCTTGTGCACTTACGTTTTAAACCTGAAAGACCTGCACAAGCCTGGAAACATAGAAGAAATTAGAAGTACCTGTTCTTTTGCCAAATGTGGGTAAATTGTGATTTAGATGTGCTTAATTCTATTATAATTATCACTCAAATGTGTATTCATCACACCCCCCAACCTGCATCTTGCTAGTCCCTAGCAAGATTTAGATTGGAACTACCCACTAGGTGAATTTCAACAAGGCGCTCGGTATAGTCAAGCTTTGCAAGAATCTCAAAATAGCAATTATGGAATAGAACATTTCACCCACTTTAGTATGTACCAGCATGACTCAATTAGACCAACCACATTCTTACACAATGAACATTATAACAGGCTAATACAAAATTGGTTATTCAAATAAGGATTATGGATTTTAAGAAATGTAAGGTAGTCATGCAAGCAGTGAACTGTAGTGCGATATGAGGTAAGCAATCATATAACATAGAACACGTAACCATCATGCATAATGTCAAAAGGAACAGCAAACATAAGTAGAATCAAAGAGGTCTTAAAAGTTTGTAATGACCGTGGGCTAAATGAAAGAAAAGGTAAAAGATCAAAACGGGTGTTGGCATAACATGGCTAAGGTCTACTACCCGATTGCCAACACCACCCTAGTCTAGCCTAACACAACTATGCAGCATCGTCCTCATCCTCATCAGAAGAGAATGCGTCCTCGTCCACACAGTCATCTAATTCTTCTGATTCTCCCTCTAAATCTGGAGAAGTAGCATCCGCCATCGCTGGCTCTCCCTGAAAGATGTGGCTCTCAAGCCTGGAGAGACGTCGGTCCAGCTGCTTCTGCTTCCCGAGAATGCACTTGAACCACCCCTTGATCCGCCGCTCCATCCTCTTCAAAGGCGATGTGCTCGATGGTGCTGGGGCTGTGGATGAAGTGGTCCCGGGAGGAGGTACTGAAGGCACCGAGGGCTGTGGTCTAGTGGATGCTGCTCGGCTCTTGGCCTCAGTCTTATTCGTGATCTGCTCCAGTCTAGGTATCACCCTCTTTTCTTTAACTGTTCCCCTCATCCCCGCTTCTTCTACAATACTAGTCACAAGTGAGGGAAACGGAATATGCCGGCTTGCTCGCGAATGTTGTAAGAACTCCCTCATCGCGCACCATATGACTAGTGCATAGTCAATCAGCTTCCCAGTCATAACCTCGTACAACAACTGAATCTGTTCTTGACTGGGAGACTTTTCACTACCCTTCGGCCAAATCCGATTGTGAATGATCTTGTTCATCAGGGCGTATTCCGGCTTTAACTTTCCAGGAACGAATTCTTTTTTCATAAATCCACTCATGGGTACAGGACGGGTGCACATGGCCTCAGTAAACGACTGGGCATCGAAGTCAGTAATAGCCCTGAGTGGATATGGTCGGTCCGAAGCGTCAGGGCGAATATAGTGCAAGGCATGTGCTATCGAGTCAGGAGTGACATGAAGCTGCTTTCCCATCACAGAAGTTTCCAACACAGTGTCAACCCGCTGATTTTCCTTCAAGTTGGTGTAGAACTCTCGAACTACTGAAGGTAAATATCCGCGATCCTCAGTGTGCACGAAGTGCATATTCTGTTCCTGGATAATTCCCCTGATGGGATGAGAATATAAGAACGTTTCCAAATTAACGCCCCTCTCGCATTGGAAACCCCTATTTGCCATTGCCCGGGTCCATTTTTCGTGCTCACCCTCAGAGTCCTCATCAAACATAGCCTCTATTTCTTCATCAACACTGTCTGATAATTCCTCACTTTCTGAAGAGGATACAACTTGTTTTCCCTTTTTCTTTTTCACTGGTTGGGAGGCATCAGGCTTTCTCTTTTTCACTGCTTGTTCCATAGAGGAACTGGGTGCCTTCCCCTTCCCGGTATTCTTCGAACGTGCCATGGAAATGGCAATGATAGCAATAACGGCCCAGATGGCCCAGATATAAATCATCATGTCCCAAAACCCTGTCTCGAACAGCACTGGGCTGGCCCTGTGCACATCAGATAACAGTCTCCTGCCCATATGGACAGCATAACCTCCCACCCAGCAATCACAGAATAATATCAACCAAATCCAACCAAAAAGATCCATGTGTAGCTGAGAGAAAATCAACAATGCTAGTAGAGAGTTGTAGGGCTTACCACGTTCGAACACTAACTGCAGGTAACCAATCTGGAACTGGAAACCGGAAACCCTGGCAGAGCAACTGATCTTGGGAATGCTTGTGAGAGGAGGCAAACGGCTAGGGCTCTTCTTGTGGGATGGCAAAAACATATGGAAAATGAAAAGGCGCCAAATCTTCGGTTTAAAAGCTCTTTTTGCCTAATTCCCGACCGGTTGTACCGGTACAAGTTTAAGTTGTACCGGTACAACTTTGCCACTGCCTGTTTTCGAGCAGGTTGTACCGGTAGAACTTTAAGTTGTACCGGTACAACTTGTTTCAAAACTGATTTTTCTCTTCTTTTTTTTTTTTTTTTTTTTTTAAATATATATATATTTTTCACTTTTGGAACAGTGGTGCCGCTATACATCTTGACCTGTTCAACTGCCTTTCATCCCAGGTTTTTCTGCATGTTCACCTTTTCTCTTGTTCAAATCCCACAACTGACTGCATTCGTAGACTTAGTACTGTAATCCATTCTTGGGATATCTTCAAACTCTCCATGAGAACCACTGCTGTTCCATACATCCGGATTCCTAGGGTTCGAATAAACTTGACAACTTTAAGCTCAAAATGGGTGCAAGGGATGAGACACTACAACTCCACAGGTATGCAAGGAAATAATGGCCTCTAATCATTTTCCAATTATGCAAGATGTTCCATAAAGACTATGATGCATGAAGTTAACATGACCAGCTAAATTGATGCACAAATGGAAGCAAAAACAGGCATGATCGGAGAAATTTTGACCGTAAGTCTGTGGTTTGTGTGAGGAGTAAGGTAGGTAGAATGCAAGGGGAAACAATCCACAGCAGAACTCAAGGCTTGTTGTGTGTGCTTGTTAAGATGTACATGCGATAAGATGATGTGGAGAGTGTATGAGATCATGCGGGTATGTACAGTGCAGGTAAAACATAATACTCAAAAGAAGCAAATTTTGAAAAATTTGACCCACTGAACATATAACGAGCGCGTAGTTACGTTCAACCAGTGTACACCTACCCCCACAACAGAAACAAGCATTGTCCCCAATGCTTTGAACTAAGTGTACCCCCACAACAGAATTGGAGGAGTCACAGAAACAAGAGCCCCATGAATTTTATTTTCTAAGTTATGGAAAAGCAAATGAAATAAAGCAAAAGAAGTAAAACAATAAAAATAGAAAGCAAGAACAAAAATAAAAGCAAAACTATTTACAGCAATTGAGAATGAGGTTACTTGGAAAGAGGGTTTTGGTAGAGCGGGTCTACCAAATCCACAGTATGCTCGTGAGGAGAGAAATGCTCAAGGAATGGCTTGAGGCGTTGGCCATTCACCTTGAAGGAGTTACCATTGTCAGGATTTTCAATTTCCACGGCTCCGTATGGATAAACCACCTTAACGATGAAAGGGCCAGTCCAACGAGAGCGGAGCTTTCCAGGAAATAGATGCAATCGGGAACTGTACAGCAGTACTTTCTGATTGGGTTCGAAAGTTTTCCTGGCAATAGATTTGTCATGGAATAACTTGAGCCGCTCCTTGTAAATTTTGGAGCTTTCATACGATTCCCTCCGCAGCTCTTCAAGTTCATTTAACTGCAATAAACGCTGCTTACCTGCTTGAGTTAGATCAGAATTAAAAGTTCGAATAGCCCAGTAAGCCCGGTGTTCCATCTCTACTGGCAAATGGCAAGCCTTGCCATAAACTAGCCTATAGGGAGACATACCAAGAACAGTTTTAAAGGCAGTACGGTATGCCCAAAGAGCATCGGTAAGACGGAGTGACCAATCTTTTCGATTCGGGGCAACCGTCTTTTCTAAAATGTGTTTTATCTCCCTATTGGCTAACTCAGCTTGACCATTGGTCTGTGGGTGGTAAGCTGTGGATACTTTATGGGTGACTCCATATTTTTTTAACAGACTTTCAAAAGATCGATTGCAAAAATGGAGTCCCCCATCACTAATAATTGCACGAGGGGTTCCAAAACGAGAAAAAATATGTTCCTTTATAAATTTCAAAACGACTTTATGGTCATTGGTTCTCGTTGGAATTGCCTCAACCCACTTAGACACGTAGTCAACAGATAATAAAATATAGAGATAGCCACAAGAAGGGGGAAAAGGCCCCATGAAGTCGATACCCCAACAGTCAAAAATTTCAATGATTAGAATTGGGGTAAGAGGCATCATGTTTCGTTTTGTGACCCCTCCTAGTCGCTGGCATTGAGCACAAGTTCTGCATAAATCAAAACAATCTTTAAATAGAGTGGGCCAATAAAACCCAGCTTGCAAAATCTTGTCTGCTGTTTTTCGGGCGGAGAAATGTCCTCCACAGGCTTCAGAGTGGCAAGAAGTTAAAATCCTCACTTGCTCATCAGTGGGTACACATCTCCTCATTATTTGATCTGGACAGTATTTAAATAGATATGGATCATCAAAATAGTATTTCTTAATATCTGTCAAGAATTTCCTTTTCTGTTGAGAAGTCCATTGAGCTGGAATTTGGCCAGTTACTAGGTAGTTCACAATGTCAGCATACCACGGGTAATGAACAAGAGCAAAGAGTTGCTCATCCGGAAAACTATCACCTATGGGTATGCCCTGGGGGTTGGATTCTGGAACTAATCGAGATAAGTGGTCAGCAACCACATTCTCAACCCCCTTTTTATCTTTAATGGTCAAGTTGAATTCTTGACAGAGTAAAATCCACCTAGTTAACCTTGGTTTCGTATCCTGCTTAGAGAGCAAGTACTTCAAGGCTGCATGATCTGTAAAGATGGTTACAGGGGAACCAACAATATATGACCTAAATTTTTCTAGAGCAAAGACAACAGCTAGAAATTCTTTTTCTGTGGTTGTGTAGTTGGCCTGGGCAGAGTCTAGTGTCTTACTGGCATAGTAAATGACAAAAGCCTTTTTGTCCTCCCTCTGTCCTAACACAGCCCCTATGGCATAATCACTAGCATCGCACATGATCTCAAATGGGAGGTCCCAATTAGGAGACCGCATGATTGGTGGTGACACTAGCATGTTTTTGAGCTTAGCAAAAGCAGTGTCACAAGCTTGTGACCATGTGAAAGGGACATCCTTAGCAAGCAAAGTACATAAGGGCCGGGCTATAGCACTAAAATCTTTTATAAACCTTCGATAAAAACCAGCATGGCCCAAGAATGACCTTATGTCTCTAACACACTTAGGAGTAGGGAGGTTGGAAATTAGTTCCACTTTGGCCTTATCAACTTCGATTCCATCTTTTGATACAATGTGGCCTAAAACAATTCCTTGTGTTACCATGAAGTGACATTTCTCCCAATTTAACACAAGATTTTTCTCTTGACACCTCTCCAAAACCTTACGTAAGTTTTCTAAACAGCCCTCGAACGAGTCACCAAAAACTGAGAAATCATCCATGAAAATCTCCAATATGATTTCTATCATGTCACTGAAAATTCCCATCATGCATCGTTGGAAAGTTCCGGGTGCATTGCACAGTCCAAAAGGCATTTTCCTAAAGGCGAAGGTACCAAAAGGGCAAGTGAATGTAGTTTTTTCTTGATCTTCTAATGCTATCTCAATTTGATTGTACCCTGAGTACCCATCAAGGAAACAATAGAATTCATGCCCTGCAACTCTCTCTAACATTTGATCCACAAACGGAAGAGGAAAATGGTCTTTCCTAGTACCCGCATTAAGTTTCCTATAATCTATGCACACCCTCCATCCTGAGGTGACACGAGTAGGAATGAGCTCATTATTTTCATTGGCAACTACTGTGACTCCTGACTTCTTAGGAACTACTTGTGTTGGACTAACCCACTTGCTATCTGCAATAGGGTAGATAACCCCTACATCCAAAAGCTTTAAAACTTCCTTTTTCACCACCTCTTTCATTATTGGGTTTAATCGTCTCTGTGGTTGCCTAGAAGGTTTAACATCCTCTTCTAAGTGAATTCTATGTGTGCAGATCAAGGGGCTAATACCTTTAATATCTGCAATTGTCCAGCCTAAAGCAGTCCTGTGGGTTTTCAATATTTCCAAAAGTTGAGTTTCTTGAGTAATGTCTAAGGAGGAAGATATGATTACTGGAAAAGTGTCCTCCTCCCCTAAGAATGCATATTTGAGATGTGTTGGTAGGGGTTTTAGCTCAAGCTTAGGTGGCCTCTCCTCAGAAGGCAATGCCTTGTCCTCATTTGGTGGCAATGGTTCAAATTTAGGTGCCCACCCATTAACTTCCAATACATCATTATGCTCAATTATAGAGTGTAGAAACTCTGACTCCAATGTGGTCACTTCCTCATCCCAACTCGGGCTGACCAAACATGACTTAAGAGGATCATCATGTGAGACATTATCCAGGTATTTTTGTACCACGGAATCAACCATGTTAATTTCACCAATATCTTCTTCATCCCCCATTCCTTTGAGTACATTGAAAATATTCAGATTAACAGTCATGTTTCCAAACGAAAGTGTCATTAGGCCTCCCCTACAATGTATGATGGCATTAGCAGTTGCCAAGAATGGTCGACCAAGAATTACTGGGAACTGAGTTCCTTGGTTCACCACAGGTTGAGTGTCAAGCACCACAAAATCGACCGGGAAATAAAATTTGTCCACTTGGACCAAGACATCCTTCACTATTCCCCTAGGAATTTTTACACTACGGTCAGCTAATTGAAGGGTGATATTGGTCGACTCTAATTCTCCTAACCCTAGGTCCACGTATACTGAATAAGGCAGCAAATTAACACTCGCTCCTAAGTCCACTAAAGCATGCCCCAACTTTGAATTTCCTACTACTATAGAAATAGTAGGACTTCCTGGGTCTTTGTATTTTGGAGGCAAGTTGTTCCGAATTAGGGAAGTAGATTGTTCAGTCATGAATGCCTCCTTGTTGACACCTAGTTTCCGTTTTACCGTGCATAAATCCTTCAGAAATTTGGCATATGATGGGATTTGTTTAATGGCATCTAACAAGGGAATGTTCAGTTTGACTTGTTTGAACAGCTCATAAATCTCCGAATGGTTATTCACTTTCTTTGGTGCTCTCAATCTATGTGGGTATGGAGCTGGAGGGATATGGGTGGACTTGTCTTCCTCTGGGTGATCATCATATTCCTTTGTACTAGGGACATGAGGTGTGTCTGATTCTTCATCTTCCCTAGCCAATTCACTAAGCGACTCTTGTGATGGTTCCTTGGTTGGAATAGTTTTGTCAACTACCTTACCACTTCGAAGGGTAGTGACAGCCTTACAGTGCTCAAAGGTACCCTCACTTGAACCTAAACTTCCCACACTGTTTTGACCTTGTGGGTTTTGGATGGGTTGGGATGGAAGTTTCCCTTTCTCTTGTTGAAGGTTACCTATAGACGAGGTTAACTTAGTTATCTGGGATCTCACATCATTCAGAGCAGTTCGGAGTTCTGTGTTTGTGGATTGTTGGGTTTGTACAAACTGTGTAACTATATCTTCCAGACTTCTCTTATGTGGAGGTTGGTAAGGCTGTGAGTTTTGATTCCCTTGGTTCGGTGGATGATGACCTTGATTAGAGTTTCCCTGAAATCCTTGGGGGCCTTGATTCTGAAATGGAGGAATGGAATTTGGAAAACCTTGGTTTGGATAGTGAGGGCCTTGGTTGTTTGGCAGATTATGTGGTCCTCCCTCATTTCTCCAGCTAAAATTAGGATGCTTACCCCACCCAGGGTTGTAAGTTTCAGAGTATGGGGAGTTGAAAGGTTTCCTTTGGTAGTTAAGGGCGTTGGCTTGTTCAATTTGAATGGCTCCCTTAACTTGAGGAAGATTTGGGCAGTTAATGGTCGAGTGTGTAGGATCATCGCATATAATGCATGGCTCCTCTACTCTAGGTCCATTTGGTACTGAGGGTAGTTGAGGCACACTCGTTACCTCATTCACTTTTTTCATCTCTATGGCCTCTAATTTCCTTGTTAAATTGGCAATTTTGGCTTGCAACTCATCATTCTCTCTTAGGTGGTGGATTCCGCCACCAGTGGATGTGCTGTGCACTTTAGCAGTGTCTAAAGAGGTGTTAGTCTCCCAAGTTCGAGCATTCTCTGCTATAGTGTCAAAAAGTTGAATTGCCTCCCTAGCACTCTTTTCATAAAATTCTCCTGCACACATCATTTGGATGTATTGTTTATTACTTAAAGACAATCCTTGATGGAAGTATGCACAAATTTGTCCAACATCTAACCCATGATGAGGGATAGCATGGAGGAGATCCTTATATCTTTCCCATACCGCTGCGAAGGGTTCACCTGGCTTTTCAGAAAAGTTCTGAATTGCTCGCATGAGGGCATTGGTACGTGCAGGAGGGAAAAACTTATTGAGGAATTCATTCCGCATGTTTTCCCATGTAAAGATCGAATTAGGTGCAAGGGAATGGAACCAGATTTTGGCTTTCTCCTTTAAAGAAAAAGGAAATAAGACCAAACAGATTATGTGGAGAGGTGAACCGGTGGAGAGGAATGCACTGCAGACATCCTCAAAGTCCCTCATGAATGAGTAAGGGTTCTCAGATTCAAACCCTTGGTATACAGGTAGGAGACGGATCATTTCCGACTTCATCAGGAATTGATTGGCCTCATCAGGAAGGCGAATACAAGAATTGGTTGTGGTCCTTTGAGGTTGTAGAATTTCTCGAAGGGTTCTTTCTACATTGGGCAAAGGAGCAGGGGGAACTCTATACTGATT
The DNA here is from genome assembly GCA_029783825.1 of Sapria himalayana. Classification (NCBI taxonomy): domain Eukaryota; kingdom Viridiplantae; phylum Streptophyta; class Magnoliopsida; order Malpighiales; family Rafflesiaceae; genus Sapria; species Sapria himalayana. Next base: position 14,517 of record JAREIK010013678.1, read on the forward strand.
TTGCTGAAGATTACCATTTCCACCTCCTAGCACTGGGTTTATTGGGAGCGTAGCATTGCCCCCATGTTGTGGAGGCTCATAGAGTCCTTGCTGATTCTCAGGATTATCCATTTGAGGTAAAATGTTATCTTGAGACACTTGACTTATAATGGATTTCTCAGGGTTTCTAGGGGATACAGTTCTGACTAGTCGGTGTTTCTCGTTGCGAACCCAAATTGACATGCACTACACTTACTCTGTCCAAGAAACACCCACTGAGATTTCTAACTAAAACAAAACAAAATAAAAAGATAAATGGAGAACGTACCGGATTTGCAATGCAATTGCAAATTACCTCTAGCTCTCTTCAGATCAACTTGGTTAGTCGCCACTCCCCGGCAACGGCGCCAAAAATGCTTCGTCCTGATTAGTATGCCTAATTCTATTCCCAAGCGTAGGAATTATGGTCGTCTAGCATTGTAATACTGTGGGAATCCACAGGTCATCTCCACAGGGAGTGGTCTGATTTGGCTGATCAATAGGAGCTATTCTCCACTAAAAGTATGACTTAAACGGAAATTGTAATGTTGTGTTGGTAGACTGAATGGTTGATTGGTTTGAATGTTTTAAAATGGAAAGACAAATGCTGGGATTTTTTTTTAGGGTTCCACTCACTTCTGATCAGGTAAGTCCCACCTCTTATTTTATAAACTCATCTAGGAACCATTGATAAATGGTCTTTGATGGAGGGATTTATCTTTAAGTGCTCTTTGGAAAATAAAGATGATCGAATAATACTAAACACTTGTTCTCAATTAATACAGACCCTTAGCTTGCATTCATGATCAAGCACAACGTGTACCGAGGATATCTCGTTAACACGTTGTCAAGAATATGCCCAACTAAGGATTTACAACTTTTCTGCACAAGTGATTAATATCACACAATCCATTGAAGATCAAAGAGGAATTGAGGGACTTTACCTTGATCAGGGTGAGTTTCCCCCGTAGGATCCCAGCAGTCGGGGTTTAGAACTCCATAAAATTTATATGAACAATTAAAGTTGAGGAACAATTAATCATAAAAACAGTACCTTGAAGAAATCGGAATTAACTTGTAAAACTGAGAATGAAGAATATGGAATGCTAAGATTTAAAGCAGAATGAATATTTATGCTGAAAGATTACAAACTCTTGAATCCTAAAACTTCTAAAAGAATGGAAATCTGAAATCTGGATCTACAAGGTACCACTCAAAAAAATGGAGAAAAACTCTTATTCTATCAAAACCTAAACCCTAGAAGTCCAGTCCCCCTATTACTTGTGTCCTCCTCCTTTTATAGCCACCTCCAATGTGATTTTCCCATTTTGGTTCGTTGACGAAAGTGCCCTCGCGTACAGATCGAATTCTTGGACAAATCCCGTAAGTTCCATGCAGTTGTACCGGTAGAACTTTAAGTTGTACCGGTACAATTTCACTACTGTTGATTTTCAAGCAAGTTGTACCGGTAGAACTTTAAGTTGTACCGGTACAATATGTCCACTGCCAATTTTCCAGCAAGTTTACCGGTAGAACTTTAAGTTGTACCGGTACAATATGTTTACTGCCAATTTTTCAGCAAGTTGTACCGGTAGAACTTTAAGTTGTACCGGTACAAGATGTCCACTGGTGCTTTCCTTGCTTTGCTGGAGTTCCCGAGACTTCGTCAATTGCTCACCCACATCCACATTGCTTCATATTGGCTTCCCGGGCAAACATCCTTGTGCACTTACGTTTTAAACCTGAAAGACCTGCACAAGCCTGGAAACATAGAAGAAAGTAGAAGTACCTGTTCTTTTGCCAAATGTGGGTAAATTGTGATTTAG
>JAREIK010013679.1:0-106677 GCA_029783825.1 Sapria himalayana
TATTAATAATGTTTATTAATCTTTTGTATGATCATTAATATAATATATATCAATATAATTGTTTATATTAAATTTACATATTATATAATTATAAGATTATCATAAATAAATATAGTATTCAGATTTTAAAAAAATTAAAAATTATTATATTTTCGAAGGTTATAACCTTCAAAAATTAGATAAAAATAACTTAAGGCATAAACACTTAAATGACTAAACCCCAAAACACTTAAATACTTAAACCATTAAACCTGTATATCCTGAATAATAAATAATAAATCTCAATTTTATTTGTATTCATTATAATTTTAAATATTTATTTTAATTATATTATTATTTTATTTTATAGAATTATAAATTACAAAATAAATTATGATGAAGGCAAATATAATTTTTTTTATTTATTTTTAATAACAAAAATATAAACTTATAAAAAAATCAAAATATTAATAAAAATTATTATTTAGTAAAATATACTTTGATTTGAATAATTTAATTTTTGCAATATATTTTAAATAATTTCTATCTTATTAATAATAGTTATTAATTTATTTATTCATCATTATTATAATATCTAGCAATGTGATTATTATATTGAATTCAAATTAGTTATATTTATTATGATTATTATAACTAAAGATTATATTTACATTTGAAAAAATTTAGAAATTTTTATATTTCAAAGGTTATAACCTTAAAAATTAGAAAAAAAAATAAAAATAAATTTTTTGTTATAATCATTATTTAAATAAAACTTAGAGACCACTAACTACCTAAACACTTAAATCTATAAACCTCCTAAACACAAAAGCCCCTAAATACTTATAACTTTAAACTCGTAACCATAAATATAATTTAAATTAATTTATTTTTCATCAAAAAAATATAAGCTTATAAAAAGAAGCAAAAACTAAAAAACAAAATGATTATTTGGTAATAAATTTTACTTAGATTTTGAATAATTTTAGGTGAGCAATTTATTTTAATTTATATCTATCATATTAAATATATCATAGTAATTTATTTTTTGATAATTGATATCATATTTATCAATATAATTGTTTATATTTAGTTATATTATATATAATTATAATTATTCTTATTACAAAATATTGTATTCACTTTTTTAAAAAAATTTAAAATTATTATATTTTCAAAGGTTATAACCTTTGAAAATGTGAGAAAATATCAAAAATAATTTTTTTGTTATTTCATTGTTTAAATAAATCCTATAAACTACTAAATGCCTAAACACTAAGTCAATAACTCCGAAATCTCGAAACAATAAATAGATAATCCTTTTAAACTAGTATACCCTAAATAATAAATAATAAATCACAAAATTATTTTTTTCATTATAATTTAAAATATATATTTTAATTATTATTCGTTTATTTTTATTAAATATTAATTACAATATAAATTATGAGTTAGAAAAATATGATTTATATAAATTATTTTTCATCAAAAAATATAGATAAACTTATAAAAGAAGAAAAATTTCAAAACAAAAATTTATTATATAGTAATTAATTTGATTTCCTTCTGAATCATTTTAGGTTTTGTAATTATATTTTAATTGATATCTATTTTATTAATAATATATTATTAATTTAATTTTTGATCATTATTAGAATATTTATCTATAAAATTAATTATATTGAATTTATATGAAATATAAATATAATGATTATATAACTAAATATTGAATTCACATTTGAAAAAAATTTAAAAATTATTATTTTTCAAAGGTTATAACATTTGAAAATTTCAAAAAATAATAAAAATAAATTTTTGTTTATTTATTTTTTAAATAAAATCATTAACCACTAAATGCATACACAGTTAAATCAGTAATCTTTTAAACCTCGTAATGCCTAAATACATAAACCATTAAACCACTATATACTAGTTAATAATTAATAAATATAATTTTTATTTCTATGTATTAAAATTTTAAATATTTATTTTAATTATTAATTAGTTTATTTCTATAGAAATATTATTACAAAATAAATTATGAGTGCGAAAAATATAATTTAAATAATTTCTTTTAATCAATAAAAGTATTTATGCTTATATAATAAGTAAAAATTTAAAAGTTAAAAATTATTATTAAGTAATATATTTTACTTTAATTTTGAATCAATTTGGGTTTTTAAATATTTTTTAATTAATATCTATCTTATTATTAATAGTTTATTAATTTAATTTTTGATCATTATTATAATATCTATCAATAAATTTATTTATATTGAATTTATATGAAATATAATTATTAATATTATTATAACTAAATACTGTATTCACATTTCAAAAATTTTAAATATTATTATATTTTCAAAGGTTATGACATGAAAATTAGAAAAAATTAAGAAATTTTTTTTTATTTTATTGTTTAAATAAAACTATGAACCACTAAATGCCAAAAGCATAAATCGCTAAACTCCTAAATGACAAAATCTCTAAATACTTAAACAATTAAAACTGGTATACATTAATAATAAATCATAAATTCATTTTAATTTTTATTCAGTTTAATTTAAATTTTTATTTTAATTATTATTAGTTTATTTTATAGAAATATTAATTAAAAAATAAATTATTAGTAAGATAGATCTAATTTAAATTAAACTGGTATACCCTAAATAATAAATAATTAAACTCATTTTTTTTCATTATAATTTTAAATATTCATTTTAATTATTTATTTGTATATTTTTATATAATTATTAATTAAAAAATAAATAATGAGTTAAACAAATATAATTTATATAAATTATTTTTCATCAAAAAATTATAAATAAACTTTTGAAAAGAAAAAAAATTTAAAACAAAAAATTATTATATAGTAATATACTTTTCTTTTCTTCTGAATCATATATGCTTTTGTAATTATATTTTAATTGATATCTATCTTATTATAATTAGATTATTAATTTATTTTTTGATCATTATTAGAATATTTATCAATAAAAATGTTTATATTGAATTTATATGATATATAAATATAATAATAATTATGACTAAATGCCTAAACACTTAAATGACTAAACTACAAAATCCTGATACCCCTATATAAATAATTTTTTAAACCGGTATACACTAAATAATAATTAATAAATCTCATTTTTATTAGTTTTAATAATAATTAAAAAAAATAATTTTGATTGTTTAGTTTTATATATATATATATATTAATTATAAAATAAACTATGAGTTAAAAATATAATTTATTAAAAATATTTTCATCAAAAAATAGATAAGCTTATAAAAGAATAAAAATTTAAATACAAATAATTATTATTAAGTAATATATTTGGCTTTGCATATGAATCATTTTAGGTTTTGATATTATATTTTATGTAATATCAATCTTATTCATAATAGATTTTTAATTTATTTTTTGATAATTATTAGAATATATATCAATAAAATTGTTTATATTGAATTTATATGATATATAATTATTATGATTATATATCAATATTTTTTAACCATTAAACTGCTATATAATACTTAATAATTAATAAATCTAATTATTATTTCTATTTATTATAATTTTAAATATTCTTTTTAATGATTTATTAGTTTATATTTATAGAAATATTTATATTAAAATAAAGTATGAGTGCGACAAATATAATTTAATTAATTTATTTTTAATAAAAAAATATACTTTTATAAAAGAAGTAAAAATTTAAAAATTAAAAATTATTATCTAGTACTATATTTTACTTTAATTTTGAATCAATTTGTGGTTTGTAAATATTTTTTAATTAATATCTATATTTTTATTAATAGTTTATTAATATTAATTTTTGATCATAATTATATTATCTATCAATAAAATTGTTTATATTGAATTTATATGATATATAATAATTAATATTATTATAACTAAATATTGTATTCACATTTCAAAAAATTGTAAATAATTTTATATTTTCAAAGGTTATAACCTATGAAAATGATAACAAATTATAGAAATTTTTTTGTTATTTTATTATATAAAACCTATAAACCACTAAAAGCCTAAAAACATAAATCGCTAAACTCCTAACCACAAAACCTCTAAATACTTAAACTATTAAACTGGTATACATTAATAATAAATCTTAAATCTCATTTTAATTTTTATTCAGTATAATTTTAAATTTTTATTTTAATTATTTATCAATTTATTTTTATAGAAATATTTTTGATCATAATTAGAATATTTATCAAAAAAATTATTTATATTGAATTTATATGAGATATAAATATAATGATTATTATAACTAAAAATTGTATTCACTTTTGAAAAAAATTTAAAAATTATTATATTTTGAAAGGTTATAACATTTGAAAATATCAAAAAATAATAAAAATATATTTATTGTTATTTTGTTTTTTAAATATAACCTATAAACCACTAAAAGCCTAAAAACATAAATTGCTAAACTCTTAAACGACAAAACCTCTAAATACTTATTCCATTAAACTGGTATAGTTTAATAATAAATCATAAATCTCATTTTAATTTTTATTCAATATAATTTTAAAATTTTATTTATTTATTTATCAGTTTATTTTTATAGAAATCTTAATTACAAAATAAATTATTAGTGAGACATATCTAATTTAAATTAAAATAGTATCTCTAAATAATAAATAATAAATCACATTTTTTTTCATTATAATTTTACATATTCATTTTAATTATTTATTTGTTTTTTTATTTTTAAATATTAATTACAAAATAAATTGAGCTAGATAAAAATATTTATATAAATTATTTTTCATCAAAAATTATAGATAAACTTTTTAAAAGAAAAAAAAATTTCAAAACATAAAATTATTATATAGTAATATATTTTGCTTTGCCTTCTGAATCATTTTATGTTTTGTAATTATATTTTAATTGATATCTATCATATTAATAATAGATTATTAATTTATTTTTTGATCATTATTAGAATATTTATCAATAAAATTGTTTATATTGAATTTACATGATATATAATATAAAGATTATTATAACTAAATATTATATTTACATTTGAAAATAATTTTAAAATTATTATATTTTTAAAGGTTATCATCTTTGAAAATTAGATAAAATGACAAAAATTAATTTTTGTTATTTTATTGTTTTTATAAAACCTATAACTACTAAATGCCTAAACGCTTAAATCATTAAACTCCTAAACCCCAAAACCCTTAAATACCTAAACATTTAAACCATCATTAAAGGTTTATGTATTTATAAATAATATATAAATATCTATCAATAAATAATAGTTTATTAATTTATTTTTTGATCATTATTATATTTATATTTATTTTTAGTTTATTAATATCTATCAATAAAATTGTTTATTTTTAATTTACATGATATATAATTATTAAGTTTATTAAAACTAAATATTGTATTCACATTTGAAAAAAATTTAAAAATTATTATATTTATAAAGGTTATAACTTTCAAAATTGATAAAAAATTTGAAAAATAATTTCTTTGTTATTTCATTATTTAAATAAAACATATAAACTACTAAATGCCTAAACACTTAAATCATTAAACTCATAAACTCCTAAATACTTAAACCATTAAACCGGTATACCAGAAATAATTAATCATAAATCTCATTTTTATTTGTATTCGTTATAATTTCAATATTCATTTTAATTATTTATTAGTTTATTTTTATAGAAATATTAATTGCAAAATAAAATTATGAATGAGACAAATATCATTTAATTAATTTATCTTCATCAAAAAAATTTATAAGCTTATAAAAAGAATCAAAAATTTAAATATAAAAAATTATTATTTAGTAATATATTTTACTTTGATTTTGAATCGTTTTAGGTTTAACAAATATATTTTAATTAATATCTATCTTATTAATAATAGTTTATTAATCTATTTTATGATCAGTATTATAATATCTATCAATAAAATTATTTATATTGAATTTACATGATATTTAATTTTATGATTATTATAATTAAATATTGTATTAACATTTGAAAAAAAATTAAAAATTATAATATTTTCAATGGTTATAACCTTGAAAATGAGAAAATATCATAAAAATAATTTTTTTGTTAATTAATTATTTAAATAAAACCTATAAATCACAAAATACCTAAATACTTAAATTACTAAACTTTTAAACCCTAATATTGCTGCACCACACACACATAGCGACGGACCATAGTACACAGGTGCACATATTCCTGTCCATTTTGGTGTAGCATTTACATGGGCCAGCAAGTCTTGGAAGTAGCCAGAAGTATGTGCCACCAGCTTGTATAGGGTCCCGCTAGCAAGCAGAGATGATAACATTTAGACAACTAACGAGACCAAGTAAAGTGGTAGGGAGTAAACCAATGAGTAGCTAGGAGTGGGTCCCACTATCCCTATCAGGCATCATAAAGGGCCACCCAACCATCACCCAACATGAGTAGCAGGTAATCCATGATTAATTGGAGAGCTGGAAAAATCCGAAGCATCACCAAGCAGGGTCAATAAGCAATGGAGTCAGGACCAGCCACACGGGAGCGAAATATCAAACTTGTAGTTTATGTCTGTAGTCTTATTTGTATTTTGGACTTTGTATGCACCATGTACATGCAGTGATGGATCATGACATACTCACATACACAATCTTGTATGTTTTCTATGTAGCATGCAATGATGGCAACTTGACCCATGAATATCTCTAAGTTCAGCATACTAATGCATTTTGTAAATACACATTAGGTGATTCTACACTCCCGGGAGCAGAAGACCCATATTTATAGCATTTTGTAACTTTACTTGTATTCTAGCTTGGTTATAAGCGTGGATAATTAGACTATGAGATGGACCTCATCACACATGCACACTGATGCATGCATATTTTTTGATATTTTGTCGGTAAAACAATACGCCACTTCTTGGAGCTCGAGGAGGAAGCATTCTAACCCAAGAGATACTCTTTTGAGGAACATTGGAGCAAAATAATGTGGAATTCAGAGGTGAGAATGAATTGACAAAGTGTCGTAGATATGGACTTGTGGATTTATGGGTATTCAGTTTTACATGTATGTCATTGCATAGCAATGACATAAGCAAATGCTTGATACTGCATGTCACACACATGCACAATCTTATATTTGCATAGTTTTAATATGGTGCATCATTTAGGTTCCTCCAAAAGACTTGGATAAATCCGAATGGAAAGGATGCAGTGCACATAATGACTCAATGCTAACTCTGAAGTCAAGGAATGCTAGGTGATTTTAGTTGTATTCGTACGTTTGGAATTATTAGGCATTATGTTTTTTTATGTATTTTATGAATAGAATCATTAAGGTGCATATGATTTGGTGGGCTGGCCTAAATTAGTCAGCTTGTGCATATTTAAACATATTATTATGGCACTAAGAATTATCTTGAATACATATTTAATCACTATAATACTGGGTCACAGTATTTGATATGACCACTGCTTGTGCATTTTATCTTTATATTGCAAAGTCATTGCACTAGGAATGATTGTAACTTTGGACATTCCTTAAGAGCAAAAGTCATGACCCTAGAAATAGTTAAAGCTCGAGTACTACTCTTTATAACTTTCTATAGCTAAAATTCTTGTGATTGGAAATATCACTATGGCTTTTTCCTTTGATTTGTGACCTCAAGTGTCAATATGCAAGACTAATATTTTGAGCAATGATTAAAACCATTTATACATTTGAATATGATTCATTTACACCTTTTTGGGTATTGTGAGCTTGATACATAACTCATTTAATATAAAGAGAAAGAAATGATTCTTTTCATATCCATGAGGATATGAAAAAAAGGCTTAGACATGCCAATAAAATAATTCATTCTTGATTGAAAGAGAGCCCATACTTATTCCCGTGCTCAAACCACCCTTGGCCTAGTTTGTTCTAATAGGCTACAAGGTGGTTATTTTTTTAGAGGTGAACTATGAAATAAAAAATTGCTTTGAGTGTGTGAATGAGGAATATTTTAGAAGAAATTACAATAATCAATATAAATAGCATTATAAACAACTAGCTTTTTCAACACATAGGGGTACAACTTTGGTTTAGTCTATTAGCGTACAAGATTCAAATTACCTTTGAGGGCCTAGTGATTCAACATCAAATATGATGAGACATAATAGAGATAAAGTAAAAGCTCCTATTATTTTGTTTAAAGCTTTAGCAATCATTCTAGAATTTAGAGAGGAACAAAATAAATTATTTTAATTATTCAATATAATTTTAATTATTATTTTAATTATTTATTAGTTTATTTTTATAGAAATATTAATCACAAAATAAATTATTAGTGAAGCAGATCTAATTTAAATTAAACTTGTATATTTATATAAATTATTTATTTGTTTATTTTTATATAAATATTAATTACAAAATAAATTATGAGTTACACAAATATAATTTATATAAATTATTTCTCATCAAAATAATATAGATAAACTTTTTAAAAGAAAAAAAAATTTCAAAACAAAAAATGAATTTATAGTAATATATTTTGCTCTTCTTCTGAATCATTTTAGCTTTTGTAATTATATTATAATTGATATATATCTTATTAATAATAGATTATTAATTTATTTTTTGATCATTATTAGAATATTTATCAATAAAATGGTTTATATTGAATTTATATGATATATAAATATAATGATTATTATAACTAATTATTGAATTCACTTTTGAAAAAAATTTAAAAATTATTATATTTTCAAAGGTTATAACCTTAAAAAATGAGAAAAAATAATAAAAAATAAAATTTGTGTTATATCATTTTTTAAATAAAACCTATAGTCATTAAATGCTTACTTTCTTAAATTAGTAAGCTCATAAATCCCTAATCCCCTAAATACATAAACCTTTCAACAGCTATATACTACTTAATAAATAATAAATCTCATTTGTATTTCTATTTATTATAATTTTAAATATTCATTTTAATTATTTATAGTTTATTTTTTTAGAAATATTAATCACAAAATAAATTTCGAGTGAGACAAATATTATCTAAATAATTTTTTTTAATAAAAAAAAATATAAGCTTATAAAAAGAAAGAAAATTTTAAAAATTAAATATTATTATTTAGTAATATATTTTGATTTGATTTTAAATCATTATTATAATATCTATCATTAAAATTATTAATATTGAATTTATATGATATATAATTTGTATGATTAATATATTTATACATGGTATTCACATTTCAAAAAATTTTATAAATTATTTTATTTTCAAATGTTATAACCTTTGAAAATCAAAAAAAATCAAATATAGAATTTTAAATTTTTATTATATAAATAAAACCTATAAGCCACTAAATCCCTAAAACACAAATTGCTAAACTCCTAAATGATATTATTTACTAATTATTATTTTTTAATTTTTTTACTTTGATTTTGAATCATTATATATAGGATTTGCAATTATATTTTAATTGTGATCAATCATATTAATAATAGTTTATTAATTTATTATTTGATCATTTTTATAATATCGAACAATAAAATTACTTATATTCAATTAAAATGTCTTATAATTATTAAGTTATTATAACTAAATATGATATTTACATTAGAAAAAAAATTTAAAATTATTATATTTTCAAAGGTTATAACCTTCAAAAATGATAAAAAATCACAAAAATAATTTTTTTATTATTTTATTATTTAAATAAAACTTATAAACCACTAAATGCCTAAACATTTAAACCTCTAGACTCCTAAATACCAAAACCCCCTAAATACTTAAACAATTAAACCTATATAACCTAAATAATAAATAATAAATCTCATTTTTATTTGTATTCATTATAAATTTAAATATTCATTTTGATTATTTTTTAGTTTATTTTTATAGAAATATTAATTACAAAATAAATAATGAGTGAGATAGATATAATTTAAATAAATTATTTTTTATGAAAAAAATAAGCTTATAAAAATAAACAAAATTTCAAAAATTTAAAATTTTGTTTAGTAAAATAATTTACTTTGATTTTAAATTATTTTGGGTTCCGCAAATATATTTTAATTAATATCTATCATATTAATAATAGTTTATTAATTTATTTTTTGATCATTATTATAATATATATTAATACATTTATTTATATTGAATCTACAACAAATATAATTATTAAGATTATTATACCTAAGTATTGTATTCATATTTTAAAACTATAAAAAAATTATTATATTTTTAAAGGTTATAACCTTTGAAAATCATGAAAATTCATAAAAATAAATTTTTTGTTATTTCATTGATTAAATAAAATCTATAAACATGAAAATGTGTAAACATATAAATCAATAAACTCGATAACCTAAAACCCCAAAAAACTTAAACAATTAATTAGTTATACCCTAAATAATAAATCATAAATCTCAAATTTATTAGTATACATTATAATTTTAAATATACATTTTAATTATTTATTAGTTAAATTTTATAGAAATATTAATTAAAAAATAAATTATTAGTGAGACAAATATAATTTAAATAATTTATTTTTCATCAAAAAATATATAGACTTATAAATGGATACAAAAATTTAAAAATTTAAAATTAATATTTAGTAAAATATTTTACTTTGATTTTGAGTCATTTTAGGTTTTGCAAATATATTTTAAACAATATTTATTTTATTAATAATTGGTTATTACTTTTTTATGATCATTATTATACTAAATATCAATAAAATAGTTTATAGTGAATTTATATTATATATAATTATTATGATTATTATAACTTCATATTGTATTCACTTTTCAAAACAAAATTTAAAAATTATTATATTTTCAAAGGTTATAACCTTCAAAAATGAGAAAAATAACAAAAATAAACTTTTATTTTATTTTATTTTTTATATAAAACCGATAAACCACTTAATGACTAAATACTAAAATGACTAAACTCCTAATCTCCAAAGCCCATAAATACTTAAAACATTAAATTAGTATAGTCTAAATAATAATTCATAAATCTCAATTTTATTTGTATTCATTTTAATTATTTATCAGTTTATTTTTATAGAAATATTAATTACAAACTAAATTATGAGTGGTACATATATAATTTAAATAATTTATTTTTCATTAAAAAAAAGCTGATAAAAAGAGGCACAATTTTAAAAATAAAAAATTTTTGTTTAATAATATATCTTATTTTGATTTTGAATCATTTTAGATTATACAATTATATTTTAATTTATATCATTCTTATAAATACAAGTTTATTAATTTATTTATTGATCATTATTATAATATATATCAATAAAATTATTCATATTGAGTTTACATTATATATAATTATTAAGATTATTTAAAGTAAATATAATATTCACATTTAAAAAAAATTAAATTTATTATATTTTCAAAGGTTACAACCTTCAAAAATTAAAAAAAATCAAAAAAAAACAAAAAATTAATTTTTTGTTTTTTCATTCTTTAAATAAAAACAATAAATCACTAAATGTCTAAACAATTAAATCACTAAACTCCTAAACCACTAAATACCTAAGTACTTAAACCATTAAACCAGTATATCTTGAATAATAAATAATAAATCTCAATTTTATTTGTATTCATTATAATATTAAATATTTATTTTAATTATTTAGTAGTTTATTATTATACAATTATAAATTACAAAATAAATTATGAGTAAGACAAATATAATTTAAATAATTTATTTTTAATAAATAAAATATAAACTTATAAAAAAAGCAAAACGTTACAAAAAATTATTATTTAGTAATATATTTTACTTTGATTTGAATAAATTTAGATTTTGCAAATACTTTTTAAATAATATCTATTTTTTTAATAATAGTTTATTAATTTATTTTTTGATCATTATTATAATATCGAGCAATGTAATTATTTATATTGAATTTAAATGAATTATAATTATGAAGATTATTATAAATAAATATTATATTTACATTCGAAAAAAATTTAAAATGTATTAATTTTTCAAAGGATATAATCTACAAAAATTAGAAAAAATAATAGAAATAAATTTTTTTCTATATCATTGTTTAAATAAAACATATAAACCACTAAATGCCTAAACACATAAACATCTAAACTCCTAAACACAAAAGCCCCTAAATACTAAAACCTTTAAACTCTTAAACCTTAAATATAAATTAAATAATTTATTAAAATTTTAATTACAAGATAAATTATGAGTGATACAAATATAATTTAAATAATTTATTTTTCATCAAAAAAAAAAATAAAAGCTTGTAAAAAGAAGCAAAAACTAAAAAACAAAAATTTTTATTTAGTAATAAATTTTACTTGGAGTTTGAATAATTTTAGGTTTTACAATTATATTTTAATTTATATCCATCATAATAATAATAACATATTAATTTATTTTTTGATAATTGATATCATATCTATCAATAAAATTGTTTATATTTAGTTTATATTATATATAATTATAATGATTATTATAACTAAATATTGTATTCCCATTTTTAATAATATCAAATTTTTTTTTGTTATTTCATTGTTTAAACAAAACCAATAAACCACTAAATGCCTAAAAACATAAATCGCTAAAGTACTAAATGACAAAACCTCTAAATACTTAAAATATTAAACTAGTATATATTAATAATAATACATAAATCTCATTTAATTTTTATTCAATATAATTTTATAATTTTATTTTAATTATTTATCAGTTTATTTTTATTGAAATATTAATTACAAAATAAATTATTAGTAAGACAGATATAATTTAAATTAAACTGGTATACCCTAAAAAATAAAGAATAAATCTCAATTTTTTTTCATTATAATTTTAAATATTCATTTTAATTATTTATTTGTTTATTTTTATATTAATATTAATTAAAAAAATAAGTTATGAGTTAGACAAATGTAATTTAAATAAATTATTTTACATCAAAAAAAATATTGATAAACTTATTAAAAGAAAATAAAATTAAAAACAAAAAATTATTATATAGTAAGATAATTTGCTTTGCTTCTAAATCATTATAGGTTTTGTAATTTTATTTTAATTGATATACATCTTATTAATAATAGATTATTAATTTATTTTTTGATCATTATTAAAATATTTATAAATAATATTGTTTATATTGAATTTATATGATATATAAATATATTGATTATTATAACTAAATATTGAATTCACATTTGAAAAAAATTTAAAAATTATTATATTTTCAAAGGTTATAACCTTTGAAAATATAAAAAAATAATAAAAATAAATATTATGTTATTTTAATTTTTAAATAAAACCTATAAAGCACTAAATGCATACATAGTTAAATCAGTAAACACCTTAAGCCCGTAATGCCTAAATACATAAACCATTAAACCGCTATATACTACTTAATAATTAAAAAATCTAATTTTTTTTTTCAATTTATTATAATTTTAAATATTCATTTTAATTATTTTTTAGTTTATTTTTATATAAATTTTTATTACAAAATAAATTGTGAGTGCGACAAATATAATTTAAATAATTTATCATTAATAAAAAAATATTTACGCTTATAAAAGAAGTAAAAATTTAATAATTAAAAATTATTATCCAATAATATTTTTTACTTTAATTTTGAATCAATTTGGGTTTTGTAAATATATTTTAATTAATATCTATATTATTATTAATAGTTTATTAATTTAATTTTTGATCATTATTATAATATCTATCAATAAAATTATTTATATTGAATTTATTTGATATATAATTATTAAAATTATTAAAACTAGATATTGTATTCACATTTCAAAAAATTTTAAATATTTGTATATTTTCAAAGGTTATAACCTATGAAAATGACAAAAAATTACAAAATTTTTTTTGTTTAAATAAAACCTATAAATCACTAAATTCTTAAAAACATGAATCGTTAAACACCAATAACACAAAACCTTTAAATACTTAAACTATTAAATTGGTATACATAAATAATAAATAATAAATCTCATTTTAATTTTTATTCAGTATAATTTTAAATTTTTATTTTAATTATTTATCAATTTATTTTTCTAGAAATATTAATTACAAAATAAATTATTAGTGAAACAGATATAATTTAAATTAAACCAGTATACCCTAAATAATAAATAATAAATAATAAATATAATTATTTTCATTATAATTTTAAATATTCATTTTAATTATTTATTTGTTTATTTTTATATAAATATTAATTAAAAATAAATTATGAGTTAAACAAATATAATTTATGTAAATTATTTTTCATCAAAAAAATATGCATAAACTTTTTAAAATAAAAAAAATTACAAATCGAAAAATTATTAATAGTAATATATTTTGCTTTTCTTCTGAATCATTTTAGGTTTTGTAATTATATTTTAATTGATATCTATCTTATTAATAATAGATTATTAAGTTATTTTTTCCTCATTATTTGAATATTTATCAATAAAATTGTTTATATTGAATTTATATGATATATAAATATAATGATTATTATAACTAAATATTGTATTCACTTTTGTAAAAAATTTTAAAATTATCACATTTTCAAAGGTTATAACCTTTGAAAATGTGAAAAAATAAAAAAAAAATATTTTTTCTTCGTTATTCTATTGTTTAAATAAAACATATACACCACTAAATGCCTAAGCATTTAAATCACTAAACTACAAAATCGTGATACCACTATATAGATAATCCTTTAAATCGGTATACCCTAAATAATAATTAATATATTTCATTTTTATTTGTTTTCATTATAATTTAAAAAATTCATTTTTATTGTTTAGTTTTTAATATTTTTTTTAGTTTTTATTTTATTAATTATAAAATAAATTATGAGTTAAAAATATAATTTATAAAAATTATTTTTAATCAAAAAATTGATAAGCTTATAAAAAGAATAAAAATTTAAAAAATAATAATAATTATTATTTAGTATTATATTTTGCTTTGATTTTGAATCATTTTAGGTTTTGATATTATATTTTAAGTAATATCAATCTTATTCATAATAAATTTTTAATTTATCTTTTTATAATTATTAGGATATCTATCAATAAAATTGTTTATATTGAATTTATATGATATATAATTATTATGATTATTATAAATAATTATTTTATTTGCTTTTAAAAAAAATATAAAAATTATTATATTTTCAAAGGTTATAATGTGAAAAAATGAGAAAAAAATAATAAACATAAATTTTTAGTTATTTTATTTTTTAAATAAAACCTATAGACCATTAAATGCATACTTACTATAATTAGTAAGGTCATAAACCTTTTGGAAAATTTTTATCTCCTTCATCTGAGGTCCAAATGGGACATGGTTTGTTGCATTGCAAACCTTCCTTAATGTAGTTGTCCTAGTTAAAATTTCATAATTTTTGGATTTGTATCCGATTTCTGGTGAAGTTTGCAATGCTGGGTCAAGTTGATGATCCAAGTAGAGTATTTGTCTTTCTTTCAAATTCACCAACTTGTTTTTCCTTGTTTAAGGCTTCAATAATAATTTGGACTTGTTTTTGAAAGGCCTTAGTATGACTTCGAGTGATTGGACCAAGCGGTAGTATGATTTGGTCTTGAATTTCTGCATCAGTCCCCTCTTCTTGAAAAGGTTGATCCTTCAACCTTGGCTCCGTTTCATCTCCTACATCATACAAACTTAAATCAGCTACATTAAAAGTTGCATGAATATTATACTCACCTGGTAATTCAAGTTTATAGGCATTGTCTCCAATTTTTTTTAAGACTTGAAATGGTCCATCTCCCCTCGGTAACAATTTGGATTTTCGTTGCTCTGGAAACCTTTCTTTGCGCATATGGAGCCAAACCCAATCTCTAGGTTGGAAGATCACTTGCTTGCGTCGTTGGTTCACCCTCCGAGTGGTTCGATCATTCACCTTTTCCAAGTTTTCCTTTACCTTGACATGAATTTTCTTCACAAACTGAGCTCGATCCCTGCCATGAGTGTTCTATTGCTCATTGCTAGGCAATGGCAATAAATCAAGAGGGGTTAGAGGATTAAACCCATAAACAATTTCAAATGGACTCATGTTAGTAGAAAAATGCATAGATCGATTATATGCAAATTCAATATGAGGTAAACATTCTTCCCAATTGGCTAAATTTTTCCCAATAACACTTCTTAGTAATGCTCCTAATATTCTATTAACTACTTCAGTTTGTCCATCTGTTTGAGGATGACTAGAAGTAGAGAATAAGAGTTTTGTCCCAATTTTTCCCCAAAACCCTTTCCAAAAATAACTTAAAAATTTTGCATCTCGGTCCGAAATAATGGTTTTGGGAATTCCATGCAAACGAACCACTTCTTTGAAAAAGAGATTTGAAATATGTTTTGCATCATTTGTCTTAGTGCATGCAATAAAATGAGCCATTTTGGAAAAACGGTCAACTACGAAAAAAATTGCATCTTTGCCTCGTTTGGTTCGTGGAAGGCCAAGAACAAAATCCATGGAGATATCAACCCAAGGTGTATCTGGGATAGGAAGTGGTGTGTATAATCCATGAGGGCGAGACTTAGATTTTGCTTGTCGACAAGTGATGCACTTTCCTATGTACTTTGCCACATTCTTAGCCATTCTGGGCCAATAGAAACGTTCCTGCAATAAATTATAAGTCTTGGTGACACCAAAGTGTCCCATTAAACCACCCTCATGAGCTTCAATAATTAAAAGATCACGAATAGATCCACAAGGTATACAAAGTCGATCGCAATAGAACAAATATCCATCATGCTTATAAAATTTTCCATGTCCCCCCTTTTCACATAAAGCATAAATTTCCCCAAAATCTTTATCATTTTCATATAATGCTTTAATATGTGAGAATCCAAGAAATTGAGAAGTGGCAAAAGAAATCAAAGCATACCTTCTAGAAAGGGCATCAGCCACCACATTCTCTTTACCTTTCTTGTACTTGATAGTGTAGGGAAAAGTGTCGATGAAAGATACCCACCGAATGTGCCTCTTACTCAATTGACTTTGTCCTTTCAAGTGTTTCAAGGACTCATGGTCGGTGTGGACAATAAACTCATTTGCTCTCAAGTAGTGTTGTCTCAAATGCTCTCACCAAGGAATAAAGCTCTTTATCATAAGTAGAATAATTGAGCATGGCACCATGAAGCTTCTCACTGAAGTATGCCACCGGCTTCTTCTCTTGCACAAGAACCGCTCCAATATCTATACCTGAAGCATTACATTCAATTTCAAAAGGTTTATTAAAATCAGGTAGCATCAAAATGGGTGCATGTGTGAGGTGATACTTTAAGGTATTGAAAGAATTTTTTTGAGCACTTCCCCATTTAAAAGGGACATCCTTTTTGATAATAGATGTTAATGGGGCTGCCAAAGTGCTAAAATCCTTCACAAATCGGCGGTAGAAGCTCGCTAGGCCATGAAAGCTTCGAATATCTGAGATATTTGATGGTGTTGGCCATTCATGGATGGCCTTGATTTTTGAATCGTCCACCTTCACTCCTTCATTACTAATAACAAAACCCAAAAATATACAATGGTCTACACCAAATGTACACTTTTGAGGGTTAGCAAACAAATGCTCCAATCGTAAAACATTTAATACCTCACGCAAATGCTCAATATGCTCATCCATATTTTTGCTATAAATAAGAATGTCATCAAAGTAAACTACAACAAACTTTCCAATGAAAGGTTTAAGAACATGATTCATTAGTCGCATGAATGTACTTGGTGCATTAGTTAAACAAAAGGCATAACTAACCACTCATATAATCCAAACATTGTTTTAAATGCAGTTTTCCACTCATCACCTGGTTTCATTCGAATTTGATGGTAACCACTCTTTAAATCAATCTTTGAAAAGATGCATGAACCATGTAATTCATCTAGCATATCATCTAACCTTGGAATAGGATGTCGGTATTTTACCATTATGGCATTAACGGCTTGGCAATCTACGCACATTCGCCACCCTCCATCTTTCTTTGGAACCAAAAGTACTGGAACTACACATGGGCTCATACTTTCTCGAACCCAACCCTTTTCAAGTAACTCTTCGACCTGCCTTTGAATTTCCTTAGATTCTTCAGGATTTGTTCGGTAAGCTGGTCGGTTGGGAATGGAAGCTCCTGGAACAAAGTCGATTTGATGCTCAATACCTTTCATAGATGGTAGCCCATTCGGTAACTCCTCTGGAAAGATATCTTCAAATTCCTTCAAGAGATCATCAAAAACTTTGGGAAGAGAAGAGGTTAGTTCATTAGATGAAGAAATATAAGCTCCCTTGAAACGTAACAAAAGTAATGGGGTTTCAACACTTATTTTTTGTGCCTCTTTTACCCCTACCAATAATTTCTTTTTTTCTTTTTCCCTCTCCTTTTTTTCTCTCAACTCTTGGGAGTATTGTTTTTGAATATATGGCTGGTCTTCATGAACCTCTTTCGGAGATAGTGGTTTAAGGACCACTTTTTTTTCCACCATGATCAAGTAAAAAGTGATTGTGGAACCCATCATAGGAAACTCGCCTATCATATTGCCAAGGTCGCCCAAGCAAAATGTGACATGCTTGCATTGGGACGATATCACAACATACCTCATCTTGATAATCCTTTATTCGAATGTTAAGGATCACTTGCCAATTGACTTTCACTTCACCACTATTATTGAGCCATTGAAGTTTATATGGCTTTGGATGGAGCGTTGTTTGAAGTCCCAGCTTTTTGACCAAATAGTCACTTGCCACATTTGTACAACTTCCATTATCAATAATGAGACTCCATTTTTTATCTCCGATGTAGCATCGACTATGAAATATGTTCTCCCTTTGCTTCTCAGGTTCCTCCTGTTTTGGCAATGTGCTAAGAGCCCGCAATGCTACACAATTTAGTCCACTCCCGGCTGAATGAATGCTACCAGCATCATCATCACTATCTTTTTCATTTGGCTCTTCATCATCGGCAGACTCTATGTCTCCTGAATCCAAGATGATCATTACTCGCTTATTTGGACATTGAGTGGAAATATGTCCCTTTCCTTGGCACCGGAAACAAGTGATATCTCGATGTCGGATCTCCTTCCCATCATCCCTCTTAGGCTTAGGTGGTTCAGCCTTGACAAGAGATTTTCCCTTGTCTTCTCGATCTCGATTGCCTTGATGGTTCGGTATGAACCGATTATCCTTTTTTGGCCAAGTCTTTATTGGATAAGTTTGTGGAAGCTTACCCCTCCTCCTTAGTTGTTTCTCCACTTGGCTAGCCCGGTGGATCAAATCCTCCAAGTCACCATAATTGTGTAGATCAACAATATCGGCAATATCACGATTTAACCCATTTAAGAAATGGGAACATTTGGCATTATCACTCTCCTCAACCTCGGCTCGAATCAATGCCGTTTCTAACTCCTTGGCATAATCCTCCACACTTTTGGATCCTTGAGTAAGTTGTTGTAATTTTCTCAAGGCATCCCGTTGGTAGCTTTGAGGTACAAATTTCGCCCTCATAGCCACCTTCAATCGTTCCCACGATCTCAAAGGGCCTTCCCCCATTTTTCGTCGAGTAGAACACAATTGTTCCCCCCAAATAAGAGCATATCCATAAAATTCCAACACCACCAATCATACCTTATGCTCATCGATGTAGTTGTAGCAATCGAATATATTCTCGATTCTTTGTTCCCACTCAAAGTAGGCCTCTGGATCCGTGTCTCCTTTGAATGAAGGAATAGAGACCTTGATGTTCCTCATGGGGTCATGATTCATGGAATTTCTCCTTGGTTGTCGTGGAATGTATGGTTCATATTCACCAACAATTGACTCCACCTCATCTTCACTAATAAGATTATTTTTGTTACCCCGCAAAGATTCCTTTTCTCGATCTTGTAGACCATAGTTGGTAACATGTGCTCCTTCAATCCGGGTAACTCGGTCGTTAAGACCCCGAATGCTCCCTTTCACATCGGTTAATTGACGACTAAGTCGTTCAAATAGTTCTTGGATGTTTACTCCATCATCATGAGCATCACTAGTTCTTGACATTGTGAAATATTTTCTTCACCCACTCGTGTTTACTCTCAACTCAACAAAATGTCACTCACCCTCGTGTTTTCACTCCTCTCTTTAATGATCTCACCACTCTCTAATGTGGAAGTTCATGTAATTTGGAAGTGTTCTCGAAATCAATTGCCAACAATCAATAAGAAATGATTTTTATAAGGAGACCAATGAAGGATATGAAATCACACGAAGCAATGTGGATTTCTTGACTCGATCAAGAAAGCTAAGACTCAATGAATAATCAAAATATAAAAAAAAATAATAATAATAATAATCTCTTTTACAATTAGTAATGGGCTTTTCTTTTCTATTTTTTTTTGGTAAATTTTTTTATTTCTTTTTTTTTTATTTCTTCTTTTCTTTTGCACCATTTTTTTTTCTCTTTTTTTTTTCAGGAAAGTCCCACAACTAGGAAGTTGGAGATTTCTAACCTCTGATACCAATTTGATACGAAATCGACAATAAACTAGATGGACTTAAAAATCCAAGCGGAATGAAATGAAATAAAAGAAATAAATCTAAAACTTTAAGAAGAATAATTTCTTATTGGTTAACGATTCAAAAGAATGAAATGAAGGATAATGGTAAATCTTTGAGAAATACAAAGAAGTCGATTAGGAACCTAATGGAAACGAACACCAATAGACCCACTAATACTAAACTTACAAAGACTTCACAAGTAATGCAAATCAATCACTTACCTAATGATTGAGAGGCAACGAACCTTCCGAGAACTAAACCCGAAAAACCCAATTTTTGGAGTGTTCCACACAAGAGAGTTATTCACTCACAAGCACAAAACAATATAAAGAAAACTCAAAGAGTGTTTGTATATTTCATCAAAGGGTGTCCTTACAAAATGAATTACAAGGGGTTTATATAGGGAACAAACTAGCTAAAAAATATTTTTTTTTTTTGCCAGCACAACATTGTTTGAAAACAATGTATCTCCGTAATACAAGGCTCAAATTGAACACGGTTTCTTGCGTTGAACAGATAACTTGATGTAGTTTGTCTATGTCAAATTTCAAAGCATTCCGACAGGTATTCGAATTTTGGTGAATTTTCAAAGTTAATAAGTCATTGCTGCCAGCACCACCTTTTGGAAAATTTTTATCTCCTTCATCTGAGGTCCAAATGGGACACGGTTTGTTGCATTGGAAACCTTCCTTAATGTAGTTGTCCTAGTTAAAATTTCATAATTTTTGGATTTGTATCCGATTTCTGGTGATGTTTGCAATGCTGGGTCAAGTTGATGATCCAAGTAGAGTATTTGTCTTTCTTTCAAATTCACCAACTTGTTTTTCCTTGTTTAAGGCTTCAATAATAATTTGGACTTGTTTTTGAAAGGCCTTAGTATGACTTCGAGTGATTGGACCAAGCGGTAGTATGATTTGGTCTTGAATTTCTGCATCACTAGCGAACCAAGTTATTTTCTGTATTTATTTCACATTTTTTGATTCTATCATGGATAGTTGCTGAATTGGGATATATATATTGGGATATACCAATTATATTTGGTATATCAGTTTAATGGATCGATTGTTTAGAGGTTTTGACGTTTATGAGTTTAGTAATTTATGTTTTTAGGCATTTAGTGGTATATAGGTTTTATTTATATAATAAAAATAAATTTTTTTTTTATTTTTTTTAGATTTTAAAAGGTACCTTTGAAAATAAAATAATTTTTAAAATCTTTTGAAATGTGAATAACATGTATAATTATATTAATCTTAATAATTATATATCATATAAATTCAATATAAATAATTTTAATGATAGATATGATAATAATGAACAAAAATTAAATTAATAAACTATTATTAATAATATAAATATTAATTAAAATATATTTACATAACACAAAATGATTCAAAATTAATTAAAAATATATTACTAAATAATAATATTTAATTTTTAAATTTTTCCATCTTTTTATAAGCTTATACTTTTTTATGATTAAAAATAAATTATTTAAAAAATGAGATTTAGGAGTTATTAATTTAAGTATTTAGGCATTTAGTGGTTTATTGGATTTATTTAAACAATAAAATAATAAAAAATTTATTTTTGTTATTTTTTCATATTTTCAAAGGTTATAACATTTTAAAATATAATAATTTTAAATTTTTTTTAAAATGTGAATAAAATATTTAGTAATAATAATCATTATTGATAGATATGATATCAATTATCAAAAAATAAATTAATAAACTATTATTAATATGATAGATATAAATTAAAATATAATTGCAAAACCTAAAATGATCAAAAATCAATGTAAAATTTATTGCTAAATAAAAATTTTGTATTTAAATTTTTACTTCTTTTTATAAGATTATATTTTTTTTAATTAAAATTAAATTATTAATATTATAATTGTCTCACTAATTATTTATTTTGTAATTAATATTTATATAAAAAATAAACTAATAAATATTTAATATGAATATTTAAAATTATAATGAATACAAATTAAAATGAGATTTATGATTTATTATCACT
The DNA here is from genome assembly GCA_029783825.1 of Sapria himalayana. Taxonomy (NCBI): domain Eukaryota; kingdom Viridiplantae; phylum Streptophyta; class Magnoliopsida; order Malpighiales; family Rafflesiaceae; genus Sapria; species Sapria himalayana. The sequence goes on from JAREIK010013679.1 coordinate 22,600, forward strand.
ATATATGTAATTTATTTTTTGATAATCTGTTTGTATAACCAAATATTTATTCTTTTTTAATATTTTCATGTAAGTGCAGGAAAAGAAATATTAAGATGTTGGGGATGCAGCTGTAGCACAATAATGGAGGTCTCGTTGTGTGGTCAGTGGGCCGAAATTAGAGTAGAGCCTGACCCGTCTCATGATCCGATCCGCTCCGGATAAATGAACCGAGAGAAATTTTAATATAAAATGTATTGTAATTTTATTTTCGGGTGGCTGTTTTTGGACTAGTGGAACTGTTCATTGTCTCTCTCTCTTCTCTCTGTGCAATTTATCGCGACTATTCTGTGTGCTGCATACTGTAAGACATTTCTATTGCTTTAATCTGTAATGCATAAGCATTTTCTGGTGGATTTAGCAAGTCGTACTGAGCAACTAGCGAACGACATTATTTTCCGTGATTATTTCTCGTTTTTTGATTCTATCATGGATGGTTTATGAATTGGGATATATATATTGCTTATTTTATGTTGTTTCTGTGTTTCTGTATCTCAATCTCACTACCGTGGAAGCACAATTTTCCAACAATTATATATGGTATACAAGTTTAATGGATTGATTATTTTGGGGTTTTGTCGTTTAGGAGTTTAGCAATTTATGTTTTTAGGTATTTAGTGGTATATAAGTTTTATTTATATAATAAAAATAAAATTTTTTTTTTGATTTTTTTTTAATTTTGAAAAGTTATAACCTTTAAAAATAAAATAATTTATAAAATCTTTTGAAATGTGTATACCATGTGTAATTATATTAATCTTATTAATTATATATCATATAAATTCAATATAAATTGTTTTAATGATAGATATTATAATAATGATCAAAAATTAAATTAATAAACTATTATAAATAAGATAAATATTAATTAAAATATATTTACATAACACAAAATGATTCAAAATCAAATAAAAATATATTACTAAATAATAATATTTAATTTTTAAATTTTTCGATCTTTTTATCAGCTTATATTTTTTTATGATTAAAAATAAATTATTTAAATAATATCTATCTCACTCGAAATTTATTTTGTAATTAATTTTTCTAAAAATTAAAATAAAAATAATTAAAATGAATTTTTAAAATTATAATAAATAGAGAAAAATGAGATTTATTATTTATTAAGTAGTATACAGCTGTTATAAGTTTATGTATTTAGGGGTTATGGGTTTTATGAGGTACTGATTTATGTAAGTAAACATTTAGTGGTCTATAGGTTTTATTTAAAAAAGAAATAATAAAAAATTTATTTTTTGTATTCTTTTTGATTTTTTAAGATTAAAACATTTGAAAATATATTAATTTTTAAATTTTTTTCAAAAGTGAATACAATATTTATTTATAATAATCAAAATAATTATATATCATATAAATTTAATATAAACAATTTTATTCATAGATATTCTAATAATTATGAAAAAATAAATTAAAAATTTATTATGAATAAGATTGATATTACTTAAATTATAATATCAAAACCTAAAATGATTCAAAAGCAAAGCAAAATATATTACTTAATATTAATTATTTGTTTTTAAATTTTTTTTCTTTTTATAAGCTTTTCTATTTTTTGATGAAAAATTATTTTTATAAATTATATTTTTAACTCATAATTTATTTTATAATTAATATATATATATATATAAATAAAAAACTTAACAATCAAAATGAATTTTTTAAATTATAATGAAAACAAATAAAAATGAGATTTATTAATTATTATTTAGGGTATACGCGTTTAAATGATTATATATTTAGGGGTATCGGGATTTTGTAGTATAATGATTTAAGTGTTTAGGCATTTAGTGATTTATAGGTTTTATTTAAACAATGAAATAATAAAAATATATATATATTTTTTTTGTTTTTTTACATGTTCAAAGGTTATAATCTTTGAAAATATAATAATTTTAAAATTTTTTTCAAAAGTGAATAGAATATTTAGTTATAATAATTATTAAATCTATATATCATATAAATATTTTTATTGATAAATATTCTAATAATGATCAAAAAATAAATTAATAATCTATTATTAATAATTTAGATATCAATTAAAATATAATTACGAAACCTAAAATGATTCAGAAACAAAGTAAAATATATTACTATATAATAATTTTTTGTTTTTAATTTTTTTCATCTTTTAATAAGTTTATCTATATTTTTTTGTAGAAATATAATTTATATAAATTATATTTTTCTAACTTATAATTTATTTTGTCATTAATATTTATATAAAAATAAATAAATAATTAAAATGAATATTTAAAATTATAATGAAAAAAATAAAAATGAGTTTTATCATTTATTATTTAGGATATACTTGTTTAAAAAATTTATCTATTTAGGGTTTTCGAGATTTAGAAGTTATTGATTTAAGTATTTAGGAATTTAATGCTTTATAGCTTTTATTCAAACAATGAAATAACAAAAAATTTATTTTGATATTTTTTCAAAATTTTAAATGTCATAACATTTGAAAATATAATAATTTTAAAATTTTTTAAAAATGTGAATACAATATTTAGTAATAATATTATTATAACTTTATATAATATAAACTAATATAAACAATTTTATTGATAAAATTATATCAATTATCAAAAAATAAATTAATAAACATTTATTAATATGATAGATATAAATTAAAATATAATTAAAAAACCTAAAATGATTCAAAATCAAAGTAAAATATATTACTAAATAAATTTTTTTTTAAGATTTTGCATCATTTTATAAGCTTATATTTTTTTTGTTGAAAAATATATGATTTAAATAATATTTGTCACTCATAAATTATTTTGTAATTAATATTTCTATAAATTATTTAAATTATATTTAAGGTTTACGAGTTTGTAGGTTTAGGTATTTAGGGGGTCGGCGTTTAGAAGTTTAGAGATTTATGTGTTTAGGCATTTAATGGTTTATATGTTTTTTTTAAACAATGATATAACAAAAAATTTATTTTTGTAATTTTTTCTCATCTTTGAAGGTTATAACCTTTGAAAATATAATATTTTTAAATTTTTTTTATATGTGAATACTATATTTAGTTATGATAATCTTATTAATTATATATCATGTTAATTCAATATAAACAATTATATTGATAGATATTATATTAATTATCAAAAAATAAATTAATAAACTATTATTAAATAGATAGATATTTTTTAAAATTTATTTGCAAAATGTAAATTTATTCAAACTCAAAATAAAATATAATAGTAAAGAATAATTTTTTTGATGTTCTGCTTCTTTTTATAAGTTTATATTTTTTGTTATTAAAAGTAAATTATTTAAATTATATTTGTCTTACACATTATTTATTTTTAATTTATAATTCTATAAAAATAAACTAATAAATAATTAAAATATATATTTAAAATTGTAATGATACAAATAAAATTGAGATTTATTATTTATTATTTATTATTCAGGATATAAAAGTTTAATGATTTAAGTATTTAGGTGTTTTGGGGGTTAGTTATTTAAGTGTTTAGGCCTTTAGTGATTTATAGTTTTTATTTAAAGAATAAAAAAATAAAAAATTAAATTTTTTGATTTTTTTTTGAAGGTTATAACCTTTGAAAATATAATAATTTTTAATTTTTTTTAAATGTTAATATAATATTTAGTTATAATATTATTAATAATTATATATAATGTAAACTCAATATAAATAATTTTTTTAATAGATATTATAATAATGATCAATAAAAAGTTAATAAATTATTCTTAATAAAAATGATATAAATTAAAATATAATTGCGAAAACTAAAATGATTCAAAATCAAAATAAAATATTTTACAAAATAATAAATTTTTGTTTTAAAAATTTGTCACTTTTTATAAGAAAATATATTTTTTTTGTTAAAAAATATATTATCTAAAATAGATCTCTCTCACTAATAATTTATATAGTAATTAATATTTCTATAAAAATAAACTGATAAATAATTAAAATAAAAATTTAAAATTACACTTAATAAAAATTAAAAAGAGATTTATGTGTATTATTAATGTATACCAGTTTAATAGTTTAAGTATTTATAAGTTTTGTCGTTTAGTAGTTTAGAGATTTATGTTTTTAAAAATTTAGTGGGTTATATGTTTTATTTAAACAATAAAATAACAAAAAAAAATTTTGTAATTTTTTGTAATTTTCATAGGTTATAACCTTTGAAAATATAATAATATTTAAAATTTTTTGAAATCTGAATATAATTTTTAGTTATAATAATTTTAATAATTATATATTATATAAATTCAATATAAACAATTTTTTTGATAAATATTATAATAATGATTAAAAATTAAATTGATAAATTATTAATAATAAGATAGATATTAATTAAAAAATATTTACAAGACCCAAATTGATTCAAAATTAAAAATATATTACTAGATAATAATTTTTTATTTTTTAAAGTTTACTTCTGTTATAAGCGTATATATTTTTTTGATTACAAATAAATTTTTTAATTTATATTTGTCGCACTCATAATTTATTTGTAATAAATATTTCTATAAAATAAACATATAAATAATTAAAATGAATATTTAAAATAATAATAAATTGAAATAAAAACTAGATTTCTTAATTATTAAGTAGTATATAGCAGTTTAATGGTTTATGTTTTTAGGCATTATGGGCATTGAAAGTTTACTGATTTTACTGTGTATGCATTTAGTGGTTTTCAATATTTAGTTATAATAATCATTATATTTTTAGATCATATAAATTCAATATAAACAATATTATTGATAAATATTCTAAAAATGATCAAAAAATAAATTAATAATCTATTATTAACAAGATAGATATCAATTAAAATATAATAAAAAAACCTAAAGTGATTCATAAGAAATTAAAATATATTTCTATATAATAATTTCTTGTTTTAAAATTTTTTTTAATAGTTTATCTATATTTTTTTCATTAAAATTAATTTATATAAATTATATTTGCCTAGCTCATAATTTATATTGTAATTAATATTTATATAAAATAAACAAATAAATAATTAAAATGAATATTTAAAATTATAATAAAAACAATAATATTGAAATTTATTCTTTATTATTTTGGGCATACCAGACTAATTTAAATTATATCTGTCTCACTAAGAATTTATTTTCTAATTAATATTTCTATAAAAAAACTGATAAATAATTAAAATAAAAATTTAAAATTATATCTAATAAAAATTAAAATGAGATTTATGAATTATTATTAATGTATACCAGTTTAATATTTTAAGAATTTTGAGGTTTTTTCATTTATGACTTTAGTGATTTATGTATTTAGGAATTTAGTGGTTTATAGGTTTTATTTAAACAATAAACTAACGAAAAAAAATTTTGTAATTTTTTTAACATTTTCATAGGTCATAACCTTTGAAAATATAATAATATTTAAAATTTTTTGAAATGTGAATATATTATTTAGTTATAATAATTTTAATAATTATATATCATATAAATTCAATATAAATAATTTTATTAATATAAATTATAATAATGATCAAAAATTAAATTAAAAAACTATTAATAATAAGATAGATAGTAATTAAAAAATATTTACAAAACCAAAATTGATTCAAAATTAAATAATATATTACTGGATAATAATTTTTTATTTTTAAAAGTTTACTTATTTTATAAGCGTATATATTTTTTTGATTAATAATAAATATTTTAATTTATATTTGTCGCACTCATAATTTATTTTGTAATAAATATTTTTATAAAATAAACTAATAAATAATTAAAATGAATATTTAAAATAATAATAAATTAAAATAAAAACTAGATTTCTTAATTATTAAGTAGTATATAGCAGTTTAATGGTTTATGTATTTAGGAATTACGGGCCTTAGGAGTTTATTGATTTTACTATGTATGCATTTAGTGGTTTTCAATATTTAGTTATAATAATCATTATATTTTTAGATCATATAAATTCAATATAAATAATATTATTGATAAAAATTCTAAAAATGATCAAAAAGTAAATTAATAATCTATTATTAATTAGATAGATATCAATTAAAATATAATAAAAATACCTAAAGTGATTCATAAGAAATCAAAATATATTACTATATAAAAATTTGTTGTTTTGAAATTTTTTTTCCTTTTAAATAGTTTATCCATATTTTTTTGATGAAATTAATTTATATAAATTATATTTGCCTAACTCATAATTTATTTTTTAATTAATATTTATATAAAAATAAACAAATAAATAAATAAAATGAATATTAAAAATTATAATTAAAAAAATAATATTGAGATTTATTCTTTATTATTTTGGGTATACCAGTCTAATTTAAATTAGATCTGTCTCACAAATAATTTATTTTGTAATTAATATTTTTATAAAAAAACTGATAAATAATTAAAATAAAAATTTAAAATTATACCGAATAAAAATTAAAATGAGATATATGAATTATTATTAAAGTATACCAGTTTAATATTTTAAGTATTTAGAGGTTTTTTCGTTTATGACTTTAGCGATTTATGTTTTTAGGAATTTAGTGGTTTATAGGTTTTATTTAAACAATAAAATAACAAAAAAAATTGTAATTTTTTGTCATTTTTATAGGTTATAACCTTTGAAAATATAATAATATTTAAAATTTTTTGAAATGTGAATATATTATTTAGTTATATTAATTTTAATAATTATATATCATATAAATTCTATATAAACAATTTTATTGATATATATTATAATAATGATCAAAAAATAAATTAATAAACTATTAATAATAAGATAGATATTAATTAAAAAATATTTACAAAACCCAAAATTGATTCAAAATTAAATTAATATATTACTAGATAATAATTTTTTATTTTTAAAAGTTTACTTCTTTTATAAGCGTATATATTTTTTCTGATTAAAAATAAATTTTTTATTTATATTTGTCGCATTCATAATTTATTTTGTAATAAATATTTCTATAAAATAAACTTATAAATAATTAAAATGAATATTTAAAATAATAATAAATTGAAATAAAAACTAGATTTCTTAATTATTAAGTAGTATATAGCAGTTTAATGGTTTATGTATTTAGGCATTACGGGCATTAGAAGTTTACTGATTTTACTATATATGCATTTAGTGGTTTTCAATATTTAGTTATAATAATCATTATTTTTTTTAGATCATATAAATTCAATATAAACAATATTATTGATAAATATTATAAAAATGATCAAAAAATAAATTAATAATCTATTATTAATAAGATAGATATCAATTAAATATAATAAAAAAACCTAAAGTGATTCATAAGAAATCAAAATATATTACTATATAATAATTTGTTGTTTTGAAATTTTTTTTTCTTTTAAATAGTTTATCCATATTTTTTTGATGAAAATTAATTTATATAAATTATATTTGCCTAACTCATAATTTATTTTTTTATTAATATTTATATAAAAATAAACAAATAAATAATTAAAATGAATATTAAAAATTATAATGAAAAAAATAATATTGAGATTTATTCTTTATTATTTTGGGTATACCAGTCTAATTTAAATTAGATATGTCTCACTAATAATTTATTTTGTAATTAATATTTCTATAAAAAAACTGATAAATAATTAAAATAAAAATTTAAAATTATACCGAATAAAAATTAAAATGAGATTTATGAATTATTATTAATGTATACCAGTTTAATATTTTTAGTAATAAGAGGTTTTTTCGTTTATGACTTTAGCGATTTATGTTTTTAGGAATTTAGTGGTTTATAGGTTTTATTTAAACAATAAAATAACAAAAAAAAATTCTAATTTTTTGTCATTTTCATAGGTTATAAACTTTGAAAATATAAAAATATTAAAATTTAATAAAATATAAATATATTATTTAGTTATAATAATTTTAATAATTATATATCATATAATATCAATATAAACAATTTTATTGATATATATTATAATAATGATCAAAAATTAAATTAATAAACTATTAATAATAAGATACATATTAATTAAAAAATATTTACAAAACCCAAATTGATTCAAAATTAAATTAATATATTACTGGATAATAATTTTTTATTTTTAAAAGTTTACTTCTTTTATAAGCGGATATATTTTTTCTGATTAAAAATAATTTTTTTAATTTATATTTGTCGCACTCATAATTCATTTTGTAATAAATATTTCTATAAAATAAACTTATAAATAATTAAAATGAATATTTAAAATAATAATAAATTGAAATAAAAACTAGATTTCTTAATTATTAAGTAGTATATATCAGTTTAATGGTTTATGTATTTTAGCATTACGGGCCTTAGGAGTTTACTGATTTTACTGTGTATGCATTTAGTGGTTTTTAATATTTAGTTATAATAATCATAATATTTTTAGATCATATAAATTCAATATAAACAATATTATTGATAAATATTCTAAAAATGATCAAAAAATAAATTAATAATCTATTATTAATAACATAGATATCAATTAAAATATTAAAAAAAAACCCAAAGTGATTCATAAGTAATCAAATTATATTACTATATAATAACTTGTTGTTTTGAAATTTTTTTTAAATAGTTTATCCATATTTTTTTGATGAAAATTAATTTATATAAATTATATTTGCCTAACACATAATTTATATTTTAATTAATATTTATATAAAAATTAAAAATTAATAATTAAAATGAATATTAAAAATTATAATAAAAAAAATGAGATTTATTATTTATTATTTAGGGTATATAGGTTTAATTTAAGGTATATCTATCTCACTAATAATTTATTTTGTAATTAATATTTCTATAAAAAAACTGATAAATAATTAAAATAAAAATTTAAAATTATCCCGAATAAAAATTAAAATGAGATTTATGAATTATTATTAATGTATACCAGTTTAATATTTTAAGTATTTAAAGGTTTTTTCATTTATGACTTTAGCGATTTATTTTTTTCGTCATTTAGTGGTTTATACGTTTTATTTAAACAATTAAATAACAAAAAAATTATTTTTGATATTTTTTCACATTTTCTAAGTTTATATCCTTTGAAAATATAATAATTTTAAAATTTTTTAAAAATGTGAATACAATATTTAGTATTAATAATCATTATAATTTATAATATAAACTAAAAATAAACAATTTTATTGATAGATATGATCTCAATTATCAAAAAATAAATTAATATGCTATTATTAATATGATAGATATAAATTAAAATATAATAGCAAAACCTAAAAATATTCAAAATCCAAGTAAAATTTATTAATAAATAATAACTTTTTTTTAGTTTTTGCTTCTTTTTAAAGCTTATATTTTTTTTTGATGAAAAATAAATTATTTAAATTATATTTGTATCACACATAATTTATTTTGTAATTAGTATTTTAATAAATTATTTAAATTATATTTAAGGTTTACGAGCTTAAAAGTTTAAGTATTTAGGGGCATTTGTATTTAGGATTTTAGAGGTTTAAGTGTTTAGGCATTTAGTGGTTTATAAGTTTTATTTAAATAATGATCTAACAAAAAAATTATTTTTATTATTTTTTTAATTTTTTAAGGTTATAACCTTTGAAAATATAATAATTTTTTTCAAATGTAAATATAATATTTAGTTCTAATAATCTTAATAATTATAAGTCATTTAAATTCAATATAAATAATTACATTGCTATATATTATAATAATGATCAAAAAAAATTTAATAAACTATTATTAATAAGATATATATTATTTAAAATATATTTGCAAAATCTAAATTTATTCAAAATCAATGTAAAATATATTACTTAATAATAATTTTTTTAATGTTTTGCTTTTTTTATAACTTTATATTTTTGTTATTATAAATAAATTATTTAAATTAATTTGTCTTGCTCATAATTTATTTTGTAATTTATAATTCTATAATAATAAACTAATAAATAATTAAAATAATTATTTAAAATTATAATCAATACAAATAAAATTGAGATTTATTATTTATTATTTAGGATATACCGGTTTAATGGTTTAAGTATTTAGGTGTTTTTGGGTTTAGGAGTTTAGTGATTTTAGTGTTTAGACCTTTAGTGATTTATAATTATTATCTATAGAATTAAAAAACAAAAAATTTAATTTTTTGAATTTTTGAAGGTTGTAACCTTTAAAAATATAATAATTTTAAATTTTTTTAAATGTGAATATCATCTTTAGTTATAATAATCTTAATAATTATATAAAATGTAAACTAAATATAAATAATTTTATTAATAGATATTATGATAATGATCAATAAATAAATTAATAAACTAGTATTAATAAGAATGATATAAATTAAAATATAATTGTAGAATCAAAAATGATACAAAATCAAAATAAGATATATTACTAAATAAATATTTTTATTTTAAAAATTTTGCCTCAATTTATAAGCATATATTCTTTTTGATAAAAAATAAATTATTTAAATTATATCTGTTTCACTAATAATTTATTTTGTAATTAATAATTCTATAAAAATAAAGTCATAAATAATTGAAATTAATATTTAAAATTATAATGAATACTAATAAAAAGAGATTTCTAATTTATTATTTAGGGTATACCTATTTAATGGTTTAGGTTTTTTGTGGTTTTGGGGTTAACGAGTTTATTGATTTATATGTTTGCACATTTAGGTGTTTATAGGTTTTATTTAAATAATGAAATAACAAAAAATTTATTTTTATGAATTTTCGTGATTTTCATAGGTTATAACTTTTGAAAATATAATAATTTTTTAATAGTTCTAAAATAAGAATACAATACTTAGTTATAAAAATCTTAATAATTATATTTGATGTAAATTCAACATAAAAAATTTTATTAATATCTATTATTTTGATGATCAAAAAAAATAAATTAATAAAGTATTATTAATAAGATAGATATTAATTAAAATATATTTGCAGAACCCAAAATAATTCAAAATCAAAGTAAATTATATTACTAAATAAAATTTTAAATTTTTGAAATTTTGCTTATTTTTATAAGCTTATATTTTTTTTCATAAAACATAATTTATTTAAATTTTATTTGTCTCACTCATTATTTATTTTGTAATTAATATTTATATAAAATTAAACTAAAGAATAATTAAAATGAATATTTAAAATTATATTGAATACAATTAAAAATGAGATTTATTATGTATTATTTATTATTTAGGTTATATAGGTTTAATGGTTTAAGTATTTAAGGGGTTTTGTGGTTTAGGTGTCTAGAAATTTAAATGTTTAGGCATTTAGTGGATTATAAGTTTTATTTAAATAATAAAATAATAAAAAAATTATTTTTGTGATTTTTTATCATTTTTGAAGGTTATAACCTTTGAAAATATACTAATTTTTAAAATATTTTCAAATGTAAATATAATATTTAGTTATAATAATCTTAATAATTATAAGACATTTAAATTCAATATAAGTAATTTTATTGTTAGATATTATAAAATTGATCAAATAATAAATTAATAAACTATTCTTAATAAGATTGATATCAATTAAAATATAATTGCAAAACCTATATATAATGATTCAAAATCAAAGTAAAATATATTACTAAATAATAATTTTTTGTTTTTAAATTTGTACTTATTTTTATTTGATTATATATTATTTCTGATTAAAAATAAATTAATAAAATTATAGTTGTCTCGCTCATTATTTATTTTGTCATTATTATTTCTATAAAAAATAAACTAATAAATAATTAAAATGAATATTTTAAATTATAATGAATATAATTTAAAATGAGATTTATGATTTATTATATATGGTATACCGGTTTAATGGTTTGATTATTTAGGAGTTTTGTCGTTTAGGAGTCTATCAATTTATGTTTTTAGGTATTTAGAGGTTTATAGGTTTTATTTATATAATAAAAATAAAACATTTTTTTTGATTTTTTTATGATTTTCAATGGTTATAACCTTTAAAAATAAACTAATTTTTAAAATTTTTTGAAATGTGAATACTATGTATAATTATATTAAGCTTACTAATTATCTATCATATAAATTCAATATAAACAATTTTAATGATAGATATTATAATAATGATCAAAAATTAAATTAATAAACTATTTTTAATAATATAAATATTAATTAAAATATATTTACATAACACAAAATGATTCAAAATCAAATCAAAATATATTACTAAATAAAAATATTTAATTTTTAAATTTGTCCTTCTTTTTATAAGCTTATATTTTTTTTGATTAAAAATAAATTATTTAATAATATTTGTCTTACTCGAAATTTATTTTGTAATTAATTTTTGAATTATATAAATTTTAAAAATTATTTTATTTTCAAAGGTTATAACCTTTGAAAATCAGATAAAATCAAAAAAATATTTTTTTATTTTTATTATATAAATACAAACTATAAACCACAAATCCCTAAAAACATAAATTGCTAAACTTCTAAACGACAAAACCCCTAAATTAAAAATCCATTAAACCGGTATACCAAATATAATAAATCATAAATCTCATTTTAATTTGTATTCATAATAATTTTAAAAATTCATTTTAATTATTTATTAGTTTATTTATTATAGAAATATTAAATTCAAAATAAATAGAGAGTGAGACAAATATAATTTTAATAATTTATTTTTAATCAAATAATAAATATAAGCTTAAAAAAAGAAGTAAAAATTTAAATACAAAAAATTATCATTTAGTAATATATTTACTTTGATTTTGTAACATTATAGGTTTTGCATTTATATTTTAATCGCTATCAATCTTATTAATAATAGTTTATTAATTTATTTTTTGATCATTATTATATTATCTATCAATAAAATTACTTATATTGAATTTAAATGTCTTATAATTATTAAGATTATTATAACTAAATATTATTGCTTAGCTTCTAAATCATTTTAATATTTGTAATAATATTTTAAATGATATATATTTTATTAATAATAAATTATTAATTTATTTTTTGATCATTATTAGAATATTTATCAATAAAAATGTTTATATTTAATTTTATGATATATAAATATAATGATAATTCTGACTAAATATTATATTCACTTTTGAAAAAAATTTTTAAATTATTATATTTTCAAAGGTTATAACCTTAGAAAATGTGAAAAAATAAAAAAAATATTTTTTTATTATTTCATTGTTTAAATAAAACCTATACACCACTAAATGCCTAAACACATAAATCACTAAACTACAAAATTTCAATACCCCTATATAGATAATTCTTTAAACCGGTATACACTAAATAATAATTAATAAATATTATTTTTATTTGTTTTCATTATAATTTAAAAAAAAATCATTTTGAGTTTTAGTTTTTTATTTGGATATCTGTATTAATTAAAAAATAAATTATGAGTTAAAAATATAATTTTAAAAATTATTTTTCATCAAAAAATAGATAAGCTGATAAAAAGAATAAAAATTTAAAAACCAATAATTATTATTTAGTAATATATTTTGCTTTGCTTTTGAATCATTTTAGGTTTTGTTATTATATTTTAAGTAATATCAATCTTATTCATAATAGATTTTAAATTTATTTTTTAATAATTATTAGAATGTCTATCAATAAAATTATTTATATTGAATTTATATGATATATAATTATTAAGATTATTATAAATAAATATTGTATTCACTTTTGAAAAAAAATTTAAAAATTATTATATTTTCAAAAGTTATAAACTTAAAAAATGAGAAAAAATAATAAATATAAATTTTTTGTTATTTCATTTTTTAAATAAAACCTATAGATCATTAAATGATTACTTACTTAAATCAGTAAGCTCATATACCCTGAAACCCCTTAATACATAAACCTTTTAATAGCTATATTCTACTTATTAATAATAAATCTCATTTATATTTCTATTTATTATAATTTTAAATATTCATTTTAATTATTTATAGTTTACTTTTTTAGAAAAATTAATTCAAAATAAATTTCGAGTGAGACAAATAATATTTAAATAATTTATATTTAATCAAAAAAAATATAAGCTTTAAAAAAGAAGGAAAAATTTAAAAATTAAATATTATTATTTAGTAATATATTTTGATTTGATTTTGAATCATTTTGTGTTATGTAAATATATTTTAATTAATATTTAGATTTTTAATAATAGTTTGTTAATTTAATTTTTGATCATTATTATAATATCTATCATTAAAATTATTTATATTTAATTTATATGATATATAATCAGTAAGATTAATATAATTATACAAGGTATTCACATTAAAAAAATTTTTAAATATTATTTTTTTTTCAAAGATTATAACCTTTGAAAATCAGAAAAAATCATAAAAAAAAAATTTATTTTTATTATATAGAGAAAACCTATAAACCACAAAATACCTAAAAACATAAATTGCTAAACTTCTAAACGACAAAACCCCTAAATAATTTAACGATTAAACCGGTATACTATATATAATAAAAAATAAATCTCATTTTTATTAGTATTCATTATAAATTTAAACAAATATCTTAATTATTTATTAGTTTATTTTTATTGAAATATAAATTAAAATATAAATTATTAGTGAGACAAATATAATTTAAAAAATCTATTTTTCATCAAAAAAGATATAAGCATATAAATGGATACAAAAATTTAAAAATTTAAAATTAATATTTAGTAAAATATTTCACTTTGATTTTGAATCATTTTAGGTTTTGCAAATATATCTTAAACAATATTTATCTTATTAATAATTGTTTACTATTTTTTTATGATCATTATTATAATATATACCAATAAAATAATTTATATTGAATTTATATGATATTTAATTATTATTATTATTAACTTCATATTGTATTCACTTTTCAAAAAAAATTGAAAATTATTATATTTTCAAAGGTTATAACCTTCAAAAATGAGTAAATATAACAAAATTACTTTTTTTTTATTTTATTTTTTAAATAAAACCTATAAACCACTAAATGACTAAAAATTAAAATGACTAAACTCCTAATCCCCGAAGCTCATAAATACTCAAAACTTTAAATTAGTCTGGTCTAAATAATAAATCATAATTCTCATTTTTATTAGTATTCATTATAATTTTAAATATTCATTTTAATTATTTATCAGTTTATTTTTATAAAAATATTAATTACAAAATAAATTATTAGTGCAACAGATTTAATTTAAATAATTTATTTTTCATAAAAAAATGCTTATAAAAAGAGTCAATTTTAAAAATAATAAATTTATTATTTAATAATATATCTTATTTTGATTTTGAATCATTTTAGATTATACAATTATATTTTAATTTATATCATTCTTATAAATACTAGTTTATTAATTTATTTATTGATCATTATTATAATATCTATCAATAAAATTATTTATATTGAGTTAACATTATATATAATTATTAAGATCATTATAAGTAAATATTTTATTAATATTTAAAAAAAATTAAAATTATTATATTTTCAAAGGTTAAAACCTTCAAAAATTAAAAAAATTAAAAAATTAAATTTTTTGTTTTTTCTTTCCTTAAATAAAAACTATAAATCATTAAATGTCTAAACAATTAAATCACTAAACTCATAAACCACAAAATACCTAAATACTTAAACCATTAAACAGGTATATCCTGAATAATAAAATATAAATCTCAATTTTATTTGTATTCATTATAATTTTAAATATTCATTTTAATTATTTAGTAGTTTATTATGATAGAATTATAAATTACAAAATAAATTATGAGCAAGACAAATATAATTTAAATAATTTAGTTTTTAATAACAAAAATATAAACTTATAAAAAAAGCAAAACATTAAAGAAAATTATTATTTAGTAATATATTTTACTTTGATTTGAATAAATTTAGATTTTGCAAATACTTTTTAAATAGTAACTATTTTATTAATAATAGTTTATTTTTTGATCATAATTATAATATCTAGCAATATAATTTTTTATATTGAATTTAAATGAATTATAATTATGAAGATTATTATAACTAAAGATTATATTTACATTTGAAAACAATTTAAAAAATATTATATTTTCAAATGATATAATCTTCGATAATTAGAAAAAATAATAAAAATAAATTTTTTGCTATATCATTGTTTAAATAAAACTTATAAACCACTAAATGCCTAAAAACTTAAACCTGTAAACTCCTAAACACAAAAGCCCCTAAATACTTAAACCTTTAAAATCATAAACCTTAACTATAATTTAAATAATTTATTAAAATATTAATCACAAAATAAATTATGAGTGATACAAATATAATTTAAATAATTTTTTTTTCATCAAAATAAAAATATAAGATTATAAAAAGAATTAAAAACTAAAAAAAATTATTATTTAGTAATAAATTTTACTTGGATTTTTAATATTCTTCGGTTTTGCAATTATATTATAATTTATATCTATCATATTAATATTAGCATATTAATTTATTTTTTGATAATTGATATCATATCTATCAATAAAATTGTTTATATTTAGTTTATATTATAAATAATTATAATGATTATTATTACTAAATATTGTATTCACATTTTTAAAAAAATTTTAAAATTATTATATTTTCAAAGGTTATAACCTTTGAAAATGTTAAAAAATATCAAAAATAAATCTTTTGTTATTTTATTGTTTAAATAAAACCTATAAACCACTAAATGCCTAACAACATAAATCTCTAAAGTCATAAACGAAAAAACCTTTAAATTCTTAAAATATTAAAATGGTATACATTAATAATAATTCATAAATCTCATTTTAATTTTTATTCAGTATAATTTTAAATTTTTATTTTAATTATTTATCAGTTTATTTTTATAGAAATATTAATTACAAAATAAATTATTAGTGAGATAGATCTAATTTAAATTAAACTGGTATCCCCTAAATAATAAATAATAAAACTCATTTTTTTCATTATAATTTTAAATATTAATTTTAATTATTTATTTGTTTATTTATATATAAATATTAATTACAAAATAAATTGAGCTAGACAAAAATAATTTATATAAATTATTTTTCATCAAAAAATTATAAATAAAATTTTTAAAAGAAAAAAAAATTTTTAAACAAAAAATTATTATATTGTAATATATTTTGCTTTGCTTCTGAATCATTTTAGCTTTTGTAAATATATTTTAATTGATATCTATCTTATTAATAATAGATTATTAATTTATTTTTTGATCATAATTAGAATATTTATCAATAAAATTCTTTATATTGAATTTATATGATATATAATTATAAAGATTAATCTAACTAAATATTATAGTTACATTTCAAAATAATTTAGAAATTATTATATTTTTAAAGATTATCATCTTTGAAAATTAGATAAAATCACAAAAATAAATTTTTTGTTATTTTATTGTTTATATAAAACCTATAAACTACTAAATGTCTAAACGCTCAAATCATTTAACTCCTAAACCCCAAAACACATAAATGCTTAAACATTTAAACCATCTTTAAAGGTTTAAGTATTTATAAATAATATATAAATATCTATCAATAAATAATAGTTAATTAATTGATTTTTTGATCATTATTATATTTATATTTATATTTAGTTTCTTAATATCTATTAATAAAATTGTTTATTTATAATATACATTATATATAATTATTAAGTTTAATATAACTAAATATTGTATTTATATTTTAAAAAAATTTAAAAATTATTATATTTATAAAGGTTATAACCATCAAAATTGATAAAAAATTCGAAAAATAATTTTTTTGTTAATTCATTATTTAAATAAAACATATAAACTACTAAATGTCTAAACACTTAAATCACTAAACTCCTAAACTCCTAAATACATAAACCACTAAACTGGTATACCCTAAATAATTAATCATGAATCTCATTTTTATTTGTATTCATTATAATTTTAATATTCATTTTAATTATTTATTAGTTTATTTTTATATAAATATTAATTACAAAATAAGATTATAAATGAGACAAATATAATTTAAATAATTTATCTACAACAACAAAATTTATAAGCTTATAAAAAGAATCAAAAATTTAAAAATAAAAAATTATTATTTAGTAATATATTTTACTTTGATTTTGAATCGTTTTAGGTTTTGCAAATATATTTTAATTAATATCTATCTTATTAATAATAGTTTATTAATCTATTTTATGTTCAGTATTATAATATCGATTATTAAAATTTTTTATATTGAATTTACAAGATATCTAATTTGTATGATTATTATAATTAAATATTGTATTAACATTTGAAAAAAAATTAAAAATAATAATATTTTCAATGGTTATAACCTTAAAAATGAGAAAAAATCATAAAAATAATTTTTTTGTTATTTAATTATTTAAATAAAACCTATAAACCACAAAATACCTAAATACTTAAATTACTTAACTCCTAAACCCTAATACTGCTGCACCACACACACATAGCAACGGACCACAGTACACACGTGCATATATTCTTGTCCATTTTGGTGTAGCATTTAGAGGGGCCAGCATGTCCTGGAAACAGCCAGAAGTATGGGCCACCAGCTTGTAGAGGGCCCCACTAGAAAGCTGGGATGATAACATTCAGACAACTAACGAGACCGAGCAAAATGGTCGGGAGTAAATCCAGGAGTAGCTAGGAGTGGGTCCCACTAGCCCTATCAGGCAGCATAGAGGGCCACCCAACCATCGCCCAATAGGAGTAGCGGGTAATCCATGATTAATTAGAGAGCCGACAAAATCCGAAGCATCACCAAGCAGGGCCAGTAAGCAATGGAATCCAGACCAGCCACACGGGAGCGAAAGATTCAAACTTGTAGTTTATGTTTGTAGTCTTATTTGTATTTTGGACTTTGTATGCACCATGTACTTGTAGAGATGGATCATGACATACTCACACATACAATCTTGTCCGTTCTCTGTGTATCATACAATGGGGGCAACTGGACCCATGAGTATATCTATGTGGGGCCCACTAATGCATTTTGTAAATACACATTAGGCGATGCTGCACTCCCAGGAGCAGAAGACCGATCTTTATAGCATTTTGAAATTTTACTTGTATTCTAGCTTGGTTGCACGCGTAGATAATTAGACTATGAGATGGACCTCATCACACATGCACACCGATGCATGCATATTTTTTGATATTTTGTCCGTGCAACATACAGCCACTTCTTGGAGCTCGAAGAGGAAGCATTCTAACCCAAGAGATACTCTTTTGAGGATCATTGGAGCAAAAGAATGTGGAATTCAGAGGTGAGAATGAATTGACAAAGTGCCGTAGATATGGACTTGTGGATTTATGGGTATTCAGTTTTACATGTATTCCATTTCATAGGAATGACATAGGCTAATGTTTGATGCTGCATGTCACGCACATGCACATAGGCTAATGACATAGGCTCGGACAAAACCGAATGGAAAAGATGTGTTGCGCATAATGATTCAATGCATGGAAAGGACGTAGTGCGCAGTCCAGGAATGCCAGGTGATTTTAGTTGTATTAGTATGCTTGGAATTATTAGGCATTATGTTTTTTATGTATTTTATGCATATAATCATTAAGTTCCATAGGATTTGTTGGGATGGCCTAAATTAGTTAGCTTTTTAGTCTCTTGTAAGTTGTGTGCCTAAATGATAAATATAGTGTGTATTTTCGAAAAAAAAAACAAAAAAAAACCATAAACCCTAAAGTTTAAATCCTAAACCTTGAACCATAAACTATAACCCCAACCCATAAACCCTAAATCCTAAATTTCATGTTTTGCACTTTAAAAATCAAATGACTAAGTGTTAAATTTAAATTGAAATTCACAACTTTTAGGAATGTCACAGATTTATCTTTTTGTATATGTAACACAAAGTCATGACTCAAGGGGTGAGTTATGGATTCAGTCCTTTTCTTGCTTTAGATTATTATAGCATTAGCGATGGTCATGATTGTATATTTTGTCTCTAGAACACAAAATCATATCGATGAGAAAATGCCATAACTTGTGTCTCTCTATTGAACATATTGTTATGGCACTAAGAATGATCATTAATACATATTTAATCACTATAATACTGGGTCATAGTATTGGATATGACCATAGGTTATGCATTTTATCTTTATATTGCAAAGTCATTGCACTAGGAATGATTGTAACTTTGGACATTCGTCAAGAGCAAAAGTCATGACCCTAGAAATAGTTAAAGATCGAGTACTACTCTTTATAACTTTCTATAGCTAAAATTCTTGGGATTAGAAATATCACTATGGCTTTTTCCTTTGATGTGTGACTCAAGTGTCAATAAGAAAGACTAATATTTTGAGCAATGATTAAAACCTTTTATACATTTGAATATGATTCATTTACACCTTTTTGGGTATTGTGAGCTTGTATACATAACTCATTTAATATAAAAAGAAATAAATGATACTTTTCATATCCATGAAAATATAAAAAGGGGGCTTAGACATGCCAATAAAATAAATTTTTTGATTCTTGATTGAAAGAGAGCCATACTTCTTGCCTTGCTCAAACTGCCCTAGGGCTAGTTTGTTCTAATAGTATACAAGGTGGTTATTTTTTTAGAGGTGAAATATGATTTAAAAAAATTGCTTTGAATGTGTGCATTAGAGATATTTTAGAAGAAATTACAATAATCAATAAAAATAGCTTCCTCAACAATTAGCTATTTCAACACATAGGGTTACAAATTTGGTTTATTCTGTTAGCGTACATGAGTCAAATTATTGTTGATAGCCCAGTGATTCAACATCAAATATGATGAGACATAATAGAGTTAAAGTAAAAGCTCCTATTATTTTGGTTAGAGCTTTAGCAATCATTCTAGAGTTGAGAGAGGACCAAAATAAATATTTTAATTATTCAGTATAATTTTAATTTTTATTTTAATTATTTATCAGTTTATTTTTATAGAAATATTAATTACAAAATAAATTATTAGTGAGACAGATCTAATTTAAATTAAACCGGTATATCCTAAATAATAAAGAATAAATCTCATTTTTTTTCATTTTAATTTTAAATATTCAAATTTAATTATGTATTTGTTTATTTTTATATAAATATTAATTAGAAAATAAATTATGAGTTACACAAATATAATTTATATAAATTATTTTACATCAAAATAATATAGATAAACTTTTTAAAAGAAAAAAAAAATTTCAAAACAAAAAATTATTATATAGTAGTATATTTTGCTTTGCTTCAGAATCATTTTAGGTTTTGTAAATATATTTTAACTGATATCTATCTTATTAATAATAGATTATTAAGTTATTTTTTCATCATTATTAGAATATTTATCAATAAAAATGTTTATATTGAATTTATATGATATATAAATATAATGATTTTTATAACTAAATATTGTATTCACTTTTGAAAAGAATTTTAAAATTATTATATTTTCAAAGGTTATAACCTTTTTAAATGTGAAAAAATAAAAAATATAAATTTTTTGTTATTTCATTTTTTAATAAAAATTATAGATCACTAAATGCTTACATACTTAAATCACTAAGCTCATAAATCCCGAAACCCCTAAATACATAATCCTTTTAACAGCTATATACTACTTAATAAATAATAAATCTCGTTTTTATTTCTATTTATTATAATTTTAAATATTAATTCTAATTATTTATAATTTAATTTTTTAGAAAAATTAATTACAAAATAAATTTCGAGAGTGACAAATATTATTTTAATAATTTATTTTTAAAAAAAAGCTAATAAAAAGAAGGAAACTTTTAAAAATTAAATATTATTATTTAGTAATATATTTTGATTTGATTTTGAATCATTTTGTGTTATTTAAATATATTTTTATTTATATTAATACTATTAATAATAGTTTATTAATTTATTTTTTGATTATTATTATAATATCTATCATTAAAATTATTTTTATTGAATTTATATGATATATAATTAGTAAGATTTATATAATTATACTTGGTATTCACATTTCAAAAAATTTTAAAAATTATTTTATTTTCAAAGGTTATAACCTTTGAAAATCAGAAAAAATCAAAAATAGAATTTTAAATTTTTATTATATAAATAAAACCTATAAACCACTAAATAATTAAACCATTAAACCGGCATAAATTTATATAATAAATCATAAATCTCATTTTAATTTGTATTCATTATAATTTTAAATATTCATTTTAATTATTTAATAGTTTATTTTTTATAGAAATATCAATCACAGAATAAATAATGAGTGAGACAAATATAATTTTAATAATTTATTTTTAATCAAAAAAAAATAAGCTTATATAAAGAAGTAAAAATTTAAAAACAAAAAATTATTATTTAGTAATCTATTTTACATTGATTTTGAATCATTATATATAGGTTTTGCAATTATATTTTTATTGCGATCAATCTTATTAATAATAGTTTAGTAATTTTTTATTTGATCATATTTATAATATCGAACAATAAAATTACTTATATTGAATTTAAATGTCTTATAATTTTTAAGTTATTATAAATAAATATTATATTTACATTTGAAAAAAAATTAAAAATTATTATATTTTCTAAGGTTATAACCTTCAAAAATGATAAAAAATCACAAAAATAATTTTTTTATTATTTTATTATTTAAATAAAACTTATAAACCACTAAATGACTAAATATTTAAATCTCTAGACTCCTAAAGCCCAAAACCCCCTAAATACTTAAACAATTAAACCTATATAACCTAAATAATAATAAATCTCATTTTTATTTGTACTCATTATAATTTTAAATATTCTTTTTAAATATTTTTTAGTTTATTTTTATAGAAATATTAATCACAAAATAAATAATGAGTGAGACAGATTTAATTTAATTAAATTATTTTTTATGAAAAAAAATAAGCTTATAAAAATAAACAAAATTTCAAAAATTTAAAATTTTATTTAGTAATATAATTTACTTTGATTTTGAATTATTTTGGATTCTGCAAATATATTTTAATTAATATCTATCTTATTAAAAATAGTTTAATAATTTTTTTTTGATCATTATTATACTATATATTAATACATTTTTTGTATTGAATCTACAACAAATTAAATTATTAAGATTATTATAATTAAGTATTATATTCATATTTTAGAACTATTAAAAAATTATTATATTTTTAAAGGTTATAACCATTAAAAATCACGAAAATTCATAAAAATAATTTTTTTGTTATTCCATTGATTAAATAAAACCTATAAACAGTAAAATGTGTAAACATATAAATCAATAAACTCTTTAATGCCAAAACAACAAAAAACTTAAACAATTAAATAGTTATACCCTAAATAATAAATAATAAATCTCATTTTTTTTAGTATTCATTATAATTTTAAATATACATTTTAATTATTTATTAGTTTAATTTTATAGAAATATAAATTTAAAAATAAATTATTAGTGAGACAAATATAATTTAAATATTTTATTTTTCATCAAAAAATATATAGGCTTATAAATGGATACAAAAATTTAAAAATTTAAAATTAATATTTAGTAAAATATTTCACTTTGATTTTGAGTCATTTTAGGTTTTGCAAATATATTTTAAACAATATTTATCTTATTAATAATTGGTTATTTCTTTTTTATGATCATTATTATAATAAATATAAATAAAATAGTTTATATTGAATTTATATTATATATAATTATTATGATTATTATAACTTCATATTTATTCACTTTTCATAAAAAAATTTAAAAATTATTATATTTTCAAAGGTTATAACCTTCAAAAATTAAAAAAAATAACCAAAATAAATTTTTTGTTATTTTATTTTTTATATAAAACATATAATCCACTAAATGACTAAATACTGAAATGACTAAACTCCTAAACCCCGAAGCCCATAAATAGTTAAAACATTAAATTAGTATAGTCTAAATAATAAATCATAAATCTCAGTTTTATTAGTATTCATTATAATTTTAAATATTCATTTTAATTATTTATCAGTTTATTTTTATAAAAATATTAATTACAAAATATATTATTAGTGCGACATATATAATTTAAATAATTTATTTTTCATAAAAAAAATGCTTATAAAAAGAGGTAAAATTTTAAAAATAAAAAATTATTATTTAATAATATATCTTATTTTGATTTTGAATCATTTTAGATTTTACAATTATATTTTAATTTATATCATTCTTATAAATACAAGTTTATTAATTTATTTATTGATCATTATTATAATATCTATGAATAAAATTATTTATATTGAGTTTACATTATATAAAATTAAAATTAATATATTTTCAAAGGTTACAACCTTCAAAAATAAAAAAAAATCAAAAAATTAAATTTTTTGTTTTTTTCATTCTTTAAATAAAAACTATAAATCACTAAACTCCTAAACCACAAAACACCTAAATACTTAAACCATTAAATAGGTAAATCTTGAATAATAAATAATAAATCTCAATTTTATTTATATTCATTATAATTTTAAATATTCATTTTAATTATTTAGTATTTTATTATTATATAATTAGGAATTACAAAATTAATTATGAGTAATACAAATATAATTTTAATAATTTATATTTAATAACAAAAATATAAACTTATAAAAAAAGCAATACATTTAAAAAAATTATTATTTAGTAGTATATTTTACTTTGTTTTGAATAAATTTAGATTTTGCAAATACTCTTTAAATAAAAACTATTTTATTAATAATAGTTTATTAATTTATTTTTTGATCATAATTATAATATCTAGCAATGTAATTATTTATATTGAATTTAAATGACTTAGAATTATTAAGATTATTATAACTAAATATTATATTTACATTTGAAAAAAATTTAAAAATTATTATATTTTCAAAGTTTATAATATTCAAAAATTCAAAAAATAATAAAAATATATTTTTTGTTATATCATTGTTTAAATAAAACTTATAAACCACTAAATGCCTAAACACTTAAACCTTTAAACTCCTAAACACAAAAGCCCCTAAATACTTAAATCTTCAAACTCGTAAACCTTAAATTTAATTTAAATAATTTATTAAAATATTAATTACAAAATAAATTATGAGTGATACAGATATAATTTAAATAATTTATTTTTCATCAAAAAAATATATAAGCTTATAAAAAGAAGTAAAAACTAAAAAACAAAAATTTTTATTTAGTAATAAATTTTACTTGGATTTTGAATAATTTTAGCTTTTGCAATTATATTTTAATTTATATCCATCATAATAAAAATAACATATTAATTTATTTTTTGATAATTGATATCATATCTATCAATAAAATTGTTTATATTTAGTTTATATTATATATAATTATAATGATAATTATTACTAAATATTGTATTCACATTTTTATAAAATTTTAAAATTATTATATTGTCAAAGTTTATAATATTTGAAAATGTGATAAAATATCAAAAATAATTATTTTGTTATTTCATTGTTTAAACAAAACCAATAAACCACTAAATGCCTAAAAACATAAATCGCTAAAGTCCTAAACGACAAAACATTTAAATACTTAGAAAATTAAACTGTTATACATTAATAATAATTCATAAATCTCATTTTAATTTTTATTCAATATAATTTTATATTTTTATATTAATTATTTATCAGTTTATTTTTATTGAAATATTAATTACAAAATGAATTATTAGTGAGACAGATATAATAAAATTAAACTATTATACCCTAAATAATAAAGTATAAATCTGATTTTTTTTTCATTATAATTTTAAATATTCATTTTATTATTTATTTGTTTATTTATATATATACTAATTAAAAATAAATTATGAGTTAGACAAATATAATTTATATATATTAATTTTCATCATAAAAAATATAGATAAACTTATTAAAAGAAAAAAAAAATTAAAAACAAAAAATTATTATATAGTAATATAATTTACTTGGCTTCGGAATCATTATAGGTTTCGTAATTATATTTTAATTGATATCTATCTTATTAATAATAGATTATTAATTTATTTTTTGATCATTATTAGAATATTTTTCAATAATATTGTTTATATTGAATTTATATGATATATAAATATAATGATTATTATAACTAAATATTGAATTCACTTTTGAAAAAAATTTAATAATTATTATATTTTCAAAGGTTATAACCTTTGAAAATATAAAAAAATAATAAAAATAAATATTTTGTTATTTTAATTTTTAAATAAAACCTATAAACCACTAAATGCATACACAGTTAAATTAGTAAACTTCTAAAGTAAGTAATGGCTAAATACATAAACCTTTAAATTGCTATCGACTACTTAATAATTAAGAAATTTAATTTTTATTTCAATTTATTAAAATTTTAAATATTCATTTTAATTATTTATTAGTTTATTTATATATAAATTTTTATTACAAAATAAATTGTGAGTGCGACAAATATAATTTAAATAATTTATTTTTTTAAAAAAATTATATACGCTTATAAAAGAAGTGAAAGTTTAAAAATTAAAAATTATTATCCAATAATATTTTTTACTTTAATTTTGAATCAATTTGGGTTTTGTAAATATTTTTTAATTAAAATCTATCATATTATTAATAGTTTATTAATTTAATTTTTGATCATTATTATAATATCTATCAATAAAATTGTTTAGATTGAATTTATATGATAGATAATTATTAATATTATTATAACTAAATATTGTATTCACATTTCAAAAAATTTTAAATATTATTATATTTTGAAAGGTTATAACCTATTAAAATGACAAAAAATTAAAATTTTTATTTATTATTTTGTTGTTTAAATAAAACCTATTAACCACTAAATGCCTAAAAACATGAATCGCTAAACACCTATACGACAAAACCTCTAAATACTTAAACTATTAAATTTGTATACATTAATAATAAATTATAAATCTCATTTTAATTTTTATTCAGTATAATTTTAATTTTTTATTTTAATTATTTATCAGTTTATTTTTATAGAAATATTAATTACAAATAAAAATTATTAGTGAGAAAGATATAATTTAAATTAGACCGGTATACCCTAAATAATAAATAATAAATCTCATTTTTTTTCATTGTAATTTTTAAATATTCATTTTAATTATTTAATAGATTATTTTTATATAAATATTAGTTAAAAAATAAATTATGAGTTAGACAAATATAATTTATGTAAATTATTTTTAATCAAAAAAATATAGATAAACTTTTTAAAATAAAAAAAAATGGCAATACAAAAAATTTTTATATAGTAATATATTTTGGTTTGCTTATGAATCATTTAATGTTTTGTAATTATATTTTAATTGATATCTATTTTATTAATAATAGATTATTAATTTATTTTTTGATCATTATTAGAATATTAATCACTAAAATTGTTTATAGTGAATTTATATGATATATAAATATAATGATTATTATAACTAAATATTGTATTTTCTTTTAAAAAAAATTTAAAAATTATTATATTTTCAA
The DNA here is from genome assembly GCA_029783825.1 of Sapria himalayana. Taxonomy (NCBI): domain Eukaryota; kingdom Viridiplantae; phylum Streptophyta; class Magnoliopsida; order Malpighiales; family Rafflesiaceae; genus Sapria; species Sapria himalayana. The sequence goes on from JAREIK010013679.1 coordinate 50,205, forward strand.
CGGTTATAACCTTTGAAAATATCAAAAAATAATAAAAATAATTTTTTTTATTTTATTTTTTAAATAAAACCTTTTAACAACTAAATACATACACAATTAAATAAGTATACTTTTAAACCCCAAAATACCTAAATACATAAACCATTAAACCACTATATAGTACATAATAATTAATAAATCTAATTTTTATTTCTATTTATTATAATTTTAAATATTCATTTAATTATTTATTAGTTTATTTTTATACAAATATTTATTACAAGAAATATTACGTGTAATACAAATATAATTTAAATAATATACTTTTAAGAACAAAAAATATAAACATATAAAAAGAAGCAATACATCAAAAACATTATCATTTAGTAATTTATTTTACTTTGATTTTGAATAAATATATGTTTTGCAAAAATATTTTAAATAATATCTATCTTATTTATAATAGTTTATTAATTTATTTTTTGATCATTAATATAATATCTATCAATATAATTGTTTATATTGAATTTATATGATATATAATTATTAATATTATCAAAACTAAATATAGTATTCACATTTAAAAAAAATTTAAAAATTGCTATATTTTTAGAGGGTATAACCTTAAAAAATTAGAAAAAATAACAAAAAAAAATTTTTTTGTTATATCATTGTTTAAATAAAACTTATTAACCATTAAATACCTAAACACATAAATCTCTAAACTCTTAAACCCCGAATGCCCCTAAATACATAAACCTTCAAACGTGTACACCTTAAATATAATTTAAATAATTTATTGAAATTTTATTTACAAAATAAATTATGAGTGATACAAATATAATATAAATAATTTATTTTTTATCAAAAAAATATATAATCTTATAAAATCAGGCAAAAACTTAAAAACAAAAATTATTATTTAGTAATAAATTTACTTTGATTTTTAATCATTTTAGTTTTTATAATTAAATTTTAATTTATATCTATCACATAATAATAGTTTATTAATTTATTTTTTGATAATTGATATAATATCTATAAATAAAATTGTTTATATTTAGTTTATATTATATGTTGTTATAATAATTATTATTACTAAATATTGTATTCACATTTTTAAAAAATTTTAAAATTATTATATTTTCAAAGGTTATAACCTTTGAAAATTTGAAAAAATATCGAAAATAATTTATTTGTTATTTCATTGTTTAAATAAAACCTATAAACCACTAAATGCCTAAATACTTAAATGAATAACTTCTAAATCTCGAAAACCCTAAATAGATAATTTTTTTAATCAGATATATTCTAAATAATAAACAATAAATCTCATTTTTATTTTATTAATTATAATTTTAAATATTCATTTTAATTATTTATTTCTTTATTTTTATATAAATATTAATTACAAAATAAATTATGAGTTAGATAATTATAATTTATATAAATTATTTTTCATCAAAAAAAATATAGATAAACTTATTAAAAGAATAAAAAATTAAAAACAAAATAATATTATAGAATAATATAATTTGCTATGCTTCTGAATCATTATTGGATTTGTAAATATATTTTAATTGATATCTATCTTATTAATAATAGATTATTAATTTATTTCTTGATCATTATTAGAATATTTATCAATAAAATTGTTTATATTGAATTTATATGATTTTAAATATAATGATTATTATAACTAAATATTGAATTAACTTTTGAAAAAAATTTAAAATTAATATAATTTCTAAGATTATAACCTTTGAATATGTGTAAAAATATTAAAAATATTTTTTTGATATTTCATTATTTAAATAAAACCTATAAACCACTAAATGCCTAAACACTTAATTCAATAACTCCTAAATCTCTAAAACCCTAAATAATAAATAATAATCCTTTTAAACCGGTAACCCTAAATAATAAATAAGAAATCTCAATATAATTTTTTTCATTATAATTTTAAATATTCATTTTAATTATTAATTTTTTTATTTTTATATAAATATTAATTAGAAAATAAATTATGAGTTAGACAAATATAATTTATATAAATTATTTTTCATCGAAAAATATAGATAAACTTATAAAAAGAATAAAAATTTAAAAACTAAAATTTATTATATAGTAATATATTTTGCTCTCCTTCTGAATCATTTTTGATTTTGTAATTATATTTTAATTGATATCTATCTTATTAATAATTGTTTATAAATTTATTTTTTGATCATTATTAGAATATTTATCAATAAAATTATTTATATTGAATTTATATTATATATAAATAAAATGATTATTATAACTAAATATTGAATTCACTTTAAAAAAAATTTAAAAATTATTATATTTACAAGGTTATAACCTTTGGAAATATGAAAAAATAATAAAAAAAAATTTTAAGTTATTTTATTTTTTAAATAAAACCTATAAACCACTAAATGCATACATAGTTATATCAGTAAACATTTAAACCCCATAATGACAAAATACATAAACCATTAAACTGCTATATACTAAATAATTAATAAATTGAATTTTTATTTCAATTTAATATTATTTTAAATATTCATTTTAATTATTTATTAGTTTATTTTTATAGAAATTTTTATTACAAAATAAATTATCAGTGCTACCGCCATAATTTAAATAATTTATTTTTAATCAAAAAATATATATACGCTTTTAAAAGAAGTATAAAAGAAGTATTATTAAAAATTAAAAATTATTATCAACTAATATATTTTACTTTAATTTTGAATCAATTTGGGTTTTGTAAAAATTTTTTAATTATTATCTATCTTTTTATTAATAGTTTATTAATTTAATTTTTGATCATTTTTATATTGTCTATCAATAAAATTGTTTATATTGAATTTATATGATATATAATATTATTAATATTATTATAACTAAATATTGTATTCACATTTCAAAAAATTGTAAATATTATTATATTTTCAAAGGTTATAACCTATAAAAATGATAAAAAATTATAGAAACTTTTTTTGTTATTTTATTTTTTTATATAAAACCTATAAACCACTAAAAGCCAAAAAATATAAATCACTAAACTTCCAACGACAAAACCTCTAATTACTTAAAACAATTAAACTGGTATACATTAATAATAAATCTTAAATCTCATTTTAATTTTTATTTTTTATAATTTTAAATTTATATTTTAAGTATTTATCTGTTTATTTTTATAGAAATATTAATTACAAAATAAATTATTAGTGAGATGGATCTAATTTAAATTAAACCTGTATCCCTAAATAATAAATAATAATAATAATAAATCTCATTTTTATTGATTATAATTTTAAATATTCATTTTAATTATTTATTTGTTTATTTATATATAAATATTAATTAAAAAATAAATTATGAGTTAGACAAATATAATTTATATAAATTATTTTTAATCAAAAAAATAAAGATAAACTTATTAAAAAAAATTCAAAAACAAAAAATTATTATATATTAATATATTTTCTTTGCTTCTGAATCATTTTAAGTTTTGTAATTATATTTTAATTAATATCTATCTTATTATTAATGGATTATTAATTTTTTTTTGATTATTATTAGAATATTTATCAATAAAATTGTTTAGATTGAATTTATATAATATATAAATATACTGATTAGTATAAATAAATATTGTATTCACATTTGAAAATAATTTAAAAATTATTATATTTTCAAAGGTTATAAACTTTGAAAATATCAAAAAATAATAAAAATAATTTTTTTGTTATTTTATTTTTTAAATAAAACCTATAAACCACTCGATGCTAGGGGTGCTCATGGGAAGGGACTGGATGTGGATTACAAATCTCCAGTCCCTTCCCACCGTTCAGAGATTTTTTTTGAAGATCCAGACCCGTCCCATAGGTTGAAAATATCGAGACTGGACTGAACGGGATGGAGATTGGGGATTTTGGGTAGGTTAAAACGGTTCTGGGACAGAACGGAGTTCGGAAATTTTTATCAATTTATTTTCTTCAAACCGGCCAAGTTAATTCATGTCGAAACCTTTTGTTGTGCCATTTATCATTTCTTAGTTATTAATCTTTCAAACTCATATAGTGCCAATTTTGTTTTGTCAAATTGGCTGAATACCGCAAACGAGTTCCATTACCTTGTCAAAAGATTTGATGTGCAGAAAAGGATAGAAATGTTAAATAGAATGGGACAGAGTTGTGTGCTTAAATTGCTTCTTTGTTTTTTCACAAGTTGGCTTTGTTCAGCTGAGTGAAAGTTAACCATAATAGCAATACTATATTTTTTAAACAATTACTTAAAATATTAAGGAATAGCTAAATATTACCACAAACATTGGTAGCATCAATTACTACTTAAGTAATTGCTAAAATTAGGCAGCTTAATATAACAAAAAAATACAACTAAAAACAACCATGATAATAATCATTTCAAAGGTCCGTCCCAGAACAGCAACGAAAATCCAAACCCAATTAATTATCTCTTCTACAACTCCTCCCTTTTTTTCCTCCACTGTAGAAAGATAACCAAAGATGAAAATGTGTTAATCATGCAGACATAAATTTCTAAGATTAAAGAGTAATAAAAAAACAAAATATTACCTTATAAAATTTAATACACCCATTCCAAATTTAGTTGGCCAACTATAGTTGGAAGAATATTTGGATCTTGAGACCCCTCTGAAAATTGTAATTGAACCATATTTTGATTAAATTGAATTAATAAAATAATTAAAAGTGAAATTAAAATTTACAAGATTTGTATACTAACCTGATTCATTATCATCAAGGACTTGAACTAATTCTTCAAGTTCAATAGGTTTGTTTGAGCTTCTCAACCAATCTTGTAGACATATGAGAAGTTCAGCTGTAATAGGTGTTAAAGAAATCCTAAATTTATCTAAATTTCTCCTCCCAGTGATAAATGTAGATTCGTAGGCCATAGTAGATGCTTGGATAGCAAATACATCCCTTGCTACATTTTCCAAAGAAGGATACCTAACCTCATTTACCTTCCACCAGTTTAGAAGATCAAAATCAATACTATTTTTTTCAAGTTTGTCCTCCAAGTACCTATCCAACTCTTCCAAAGCTGCAACTTCTTGTTCATTCTCCAATTCAACAAAAAAAATCATCAACATAAGTATCACTACCATAAAAGAAATCATCATTTTTCTTCAACACAGTAGAAGAGAAATCTTCTTTTGATTTATCTTCATTTAAATCTTTATAATCGTCTATCATCTCATTTAAAGCATTTATAACTTTTTTCACCAAATTTTTAGCCAATTCCTCTCCATAATGCTAAGTGTACTTAGCCTTGAGATATTTAAGCTTATATCTAGGATCCAACACTACTGCTATAAAAAGCATAATATTTGTTGACTGAAAAGAACCCCAATATTTGTTGAATTTATGCCTCATTTTCATACCCATTTCAGACACCATTGTATCTCTACTATTTTCACAAAGCTCAATTTTTTAGAAAATACGAATAATCTCAGGAAAATAAACACGAGAGGTAGAATATTATGAGCCAGAAAATTTACAAGTTACCTCATAAAATGATTTCAATAAATGAGCCAAATTTTGGCACTTGTTCAGTCTCTCTCAGTTGGAACATTTGAACCAAACTTTTTCAAAAACCTTTTGTCTTTGTCCTCCAACTTATCAAATTCTTTTTGATATTTTAAATTAGTTTGTTGCATCAAATAAGTTGAATTCCATCTTGAAGGACAATCTAATTGCAATGAAGATCCATATGTCAAGTTTGATTCTTCAACACATAACTTAAACATATCTAATCTTTTAGGACTGCTCCTCACATATTTCACCACACCTCAATTTTTTGAATAGCACCCTCAACTACTGCAATGCCATCTATGACAATTAAGTTTAGGATATGAGCACAACATCTCATATGAAAATGCTCGCCTCTCAAAGGTACAACACTTTTCTTTACAAGCTTTTTTTTCTATTGTTCAACTGCAACATCATTATTTGATGCACATCAACTTTGTCAAACCCCTTTCATTCATTCAAAACTCTATAGAATTTCTAATATTAACTCCAGAATGACTTTTAATTACACAAAAGCTCAAAAGCCTTTTATGCATATTCCATTGAGAATCAATGAAATGAACAGTCAAACATATATAAGACAAATTTAAATGCTAGTCCAAGTGTCGGTAGTCAATAAAACTCTACAACAATGAGATGATATGCTATCAAATAATTTCTTATTTTCCTTTACAAACAAAGAAAAACAATCCCTCAATATAGAGTGTCTAGATGGAATTTTAAATTGAGGCACACTAACTTTACAAAACTTCTTAAACACATTCCTCTCAACAAAACAAAAAGGTAATTCATCTTTTATGATCATTTTTAGCAAAGCCTCCCTAACTAGTTGTTAATCAAATTGCCAACAAGTTAATTTGTTATTCTCTGAACTAGTACCTAAAGTGAAACTCAACAATGATTGTGACTTATCTTTACCTTAGTTAGCTTGTATTAATTCTTTTTTGTGTGGAAATTTTTTACAAGTTACTCTCAAGTATTTCCATAAACCAGAAGTACCTTGATCATTTTTTGCCAAATATTCTTTCCTACACCATATACAAGCTGCCATACCAGTTTCATTTCCCTCTGAATCAACTAATATCTCATAAGTTTCCCAAACAACAAACTTATACTTTTTATGAGCTTGAGGTTTAGATGTGCCATGACTTTCTCTTACAATTGGAATTGAAGAACCTGTCGTAACAATAGGATGGTTCGTGAAAGGATGATGATTGGATTTACCAGTACTTTGATCATTTGAGATGTGATCATCTTCAATTTATTATATTTTTCATTTACCGCTAGATTGTGCCATCTGCATTGCCATTAATTAATATGATATGTTAAGCATAAATACATATAAATATTTCAAACAAGCAAGCTCTACAAAACTGACTGTATCACTTTCAGCCCACTAATTCGGCACAACCACAACACCACAACCAATATTCAACAAAACTGACCGAGACACATAATAATAATAATAATAATAATAATAATAATAATTAATCACTCAATTCTCGTCAAAAAAACAAACCAAAAGGCTGGTGGCATCTGGGACATGGTGGAGGGAACCAGAATTTCGATGGACAAGAGCTGGACCTAACTAAACACGGCTGGAATGACAATAGGTGGCCTGAAACTCGTCAGAACAGCAATAGGTGCATCGGAGTTGGATGGGCAGTAGCGGAATTGGATGGGCAATAGCGGAATTAGCGGCATCTTCATGTTACACACACACACACACACACACACACACACACACACACATATATATATATATATATATTCCTGGTTCTAGTATCGGGTTTTTAGGACGGGATGGTTCTGGGGATCGATATTGCTTAAGATCTGGAACCATCCCAAAAGAAAAAATATGTGACAGAACGGGACGGGAAAAGTCAAAGTCAACGGATTTTTCTCAGTCCCGATTCATTCAGGACAAGACTTCGTGTTGGGTTGCGAATCTCGAGTCCCGTTAGCAGCCTTACTAAATGCATATCAAGTTAAATCAGTAAATACCTAAACCCTGTAATGCCTAAATACATAAATAATTAAACCACTAAATACAACTTAATAATTAATAAATCTATTTTTTATTGCTATTTATTATATTTTTAAATATTTATTAGTGTATTTATTTAAAAATATTTATTACAAAATAAATTATTAGTGGGACAAATATAATTTAAATAATATATTATTTATCTAATAAAAATATACGCTTAAAAACTAGTATAAATTTATAAAATTAAAAATTATTATCAAGTAATATAAGTTACTTTAATTTTTAATAAATTTGGGTTTTGTAAATATTTTTTAATTAATATCTATCTTAATATTAATAGTTTATAAATTTAAGTTTTGATCATTATTATAATATCTATCAATAAAATTATTTATATTAAATTTATATGATATAAAATTATTTATATTATTATAACAAAATATTATACTAAAATTTCAAAAAATTTTAAATATTATTATATTTTCAAATGTTATAACCTATGAAAATGAAAACAAATTATAGAAATTTTTTTTGTTATTTTATTTTTTTAAATAAAACCTATAAACCACTAAAAGCCTAAAAACATAAATCGCTAAACTCCTAATGAAAAAAACCTCTAAATACATAAATCAGTAAACTGGTATACATTAATAATAAATCATAAATCTCATTTTAATTTTTATTCAGTATAATTATAAATTTTTATTTTAATTATTTATAAATTTATTTTATAGAAATATAAATTACAAAATAAATAATTAGTGAGACAAATCTAATTTAAATTAAACCGGTATCGCTAAATAATAAATAATAAATGTCATTTTTTTTCATTATAATTTTAAATATTGATTTTAATTACTTATTTGTTTATTTATATATAAATATTAATTAAAAAATAAATTTAGTTAGAAAAATATAATTTATATAAATTATATTTCAAAAAAAAATTATTGATAAACTTTTTAAAAAAAAAATTTCAAAACAAAAAATTATTATATAGTAATATATTTTGCTTTTCTTCTGAATCATTTTAGGTTTTGAAATTATATTTTAATTGATATCTATTTTATTAATAAAAGATTATTAATTTATTTTTTGATCATTATTAGAATATTTATCAATAAAATTGTTTATATTGAATTTATATGATATAAAAATATAATGATTATTATAACTAAATATTGTTTTCACATTGAAAAAAATTAAAAATAAATATATTTTCAAAGGTAATAACCTTTGAAAATATCAAAAAATAATAAAAATAAATTTTTGATTATTTTATTTTTTTAATAAAACCTATAAACTACTAAATGCATACACAGTTAAATCAGTAAAATCCTAAACCTCGTAATGCCTAAATACATAAACAATTAAACCGACTATATACTACTTAATAATTAATAAATCTAATTTGTATTTCTATTTATTATAATTTTAAATATTCATTTTAATTATTTATTAGTTTATTTTTATAGAAATATTTATTACAAATTAAATTATAAAAGCGACATATATATTTTAAATAATTTATTTTTAATCAAAAAAAATATATGCTTATAAAAGAAGTAATAATTTAAAAATTAAAAATTATTATCTAGTAATATATTTTACTTAAATTTTGAATCAATTTGGGTTTTGTAAATATTTTTTAATTAATTTCAATCTTTTTATTAATAGTTTATTAATTTAAATTTTGAGCATTATTATATTATCTATCAATAAAATTGTTAATATTGAATTTATATGATATATAATTATTAATATTATTATAACTAAATATTGTTTTCACATTTCAAAAAATTTTAAATATTATTATATTTTCAAAGGTTATAACCTATGAAAATGAGAAAAAATTAAAATTTTTTGGTTATTTTATTATTTAAATAAAACCTATAAACCACTAAATGCCTAAAAACATAAATTGCTAAATTCCAAAATGACAAAACCTATAAATACTTAAACCATTAAACAGGTGTACATTAATAAAAAATCATAAATCTCAATTTAATTTTTATTAAATATAATTTTAAATTTTTATTTTTATTAAATATAATTTTAAATTTTTATTTTAATTATTTATCAGTTTATTTTTATAGAAATATTAATTACAAAATAAATTATTAGTGAGACAGATCTAATTTAAATAATTTATTTTACACAAAAAACATATATATCCTTATAAAAAGAGGTAAAATTTTAAAAATAAAAATTTATTATTTAGTAATATATTTTATTTTTATTTTGAATCATTTTAGATTTTGCAATTTTATTTTAATCTATATCATTCTTATTAAAAATAGTTTATTAATTTTTTATTGATCATTATTATAATATCTATTAATAAAATTATTTATATTGAGTTTACATTATATATAATTATAAAGATTATTATTACTGAATATTACATTCACATTAAAAATAAATTAAAAATTATTAGAATTTCCAAGGTTATAACCTTCTAAAATTAAAAAAAAACAAAAAATTAATTTTTTTATTTTTTCATTCTTTAAATAAAAACTATAAATCACTAAAGTCCTAAACACTTAAATCACTAAACCCCAAAACCCCTAAATACTTAAACCATTAAACTAGTATATCCTGAATAATAAATAATAAATCTCTATTTTATTTGTATTCATTATAATTTTAAATTTACATTTTAATTATTTATTAGTTTATTTTTATAGAATTATAAATTAAAAATTAATTATGAGGAAGACAAATATAATTTAAATAATTTACTTTTAATAACAAAAAATATAAACTTATAAAAAGAAGCAAAACATCAAAGAAAGTATTATTTTGTAATATATTTTACTTTGATTTTAAATAAATTTACGTTTTGCAAATATATTTAAATTAATATCTATCTTATTAATAATATTTTATTAAATTATTTTTTCATCATTAATATAATATATTTCAATATAATTGTTTATATTGAAATTACATGATATATAATTATTAAGATTATCAAAACTAAATATAGTATTCACATATAAAAAAAATTTAAAAATTGTTATATTTTCAAAGTTTATAACCTTCAAAAATGAGAAAAATAACAAAAATAAATTTTTTGTTATATCATAGTTTAAATAAAACTTATAAACCATTAAATGCCTAAATACATAAATATCTAAACTCGTAAACCCAGAAGCCCCTAAATACTTAAACCTTTAAACTCATAAACCTTAAATATAATTTAAATAATTTATATAAATATTAAATACAAAATAAATTATGAGTGATACAAATATAATTTAAATAATATATTTTTCATTAAAAAAACATATAAGCTTATAAATGATGCAAAAAATAAAAAAAATTATTATTTAGTAATAAATTTTACTTTGATTTTGAATCATTTTAGGTTTTTTAATTATATTTAAATTTATATCTATCATATTAAAAATAGTTTATTAATTTATTTTTTGATAATTGATATAATATCTATCAATAAAATTGTTTATATTTAGTTTATATTATATATAGTTATAATTTTTATTTTTACTAAATATTGTATTTACATCTTTAAAAAATTTTAAAATTATTATATTTTCAAATGTTATAACCTTTAAAAATATGAAAAAATATCAAAAATAAATATTTTATTATTTCATTGTTTGAATAAAACCTATAAACCATTAAATGCCTAAATACTTAAATCAATAACTTCTAAATCTCGAAAATCCTAAATAGATAAATTTTTTAAACATGTATATCCTAAATAATAAATAATAAATCTCATTTTTATTTTTTTCATTATACTTTTAAATATTCATTTTAATTATTTATTTGTTTATTTTTATATAAATATTAATTACAAAATAAATTATAAGTTATACAACTATAATTTATATAAATTATTTTTCAACAAAAAAATATAGATAAAAATAATAAAAGAAGAAAAAAATTAAAAACAAAAAATATTATATAGCAATATATTTTACTTTGTTTCTGAATCATTTTTGGTTTTGTAATTATATTTTAATTGATATCTAACTTATTATAAATAAATTATTAATTTATTTTTTGATCATTATTAGAATATTTTTCAAAAAAAATGTTTATATTGAATTTATATAATATATAAATTTAATAATTATTATAACTAAATATTGTATTCACTTTTGAAAAAAAATTTAAAATTTTTATATTTTCAAAGATTATAACCTTTGAACATTGTGAAAAAATAAAAAAATATATATTTTTGTTATTTCATTGTTTATATAAAACCTATAAATCACTAAATGCCTAAACACTTAAATCACTAAACTACAAAATCCCGATACCCCTATATAGATAATCCTTTAAACCGGTATACCCTAAATAATAATTAATAAATCTCATTTTTATTTGTTTTCATTATAATTTAAAAAATTCATTTGGATTGTTATGTTTTTTATTTATATATATATATTAATTATAAAATAAATTATGAGTTAAAATTTTTTATATTGAATTTACATGATATATAATTATAAAGATTATTATAACTAAATATTATATTTACATTTGAAAATAATTTAAAAATTATTATATTTTTAAAGGTTATAATCTTTGAAAATGAGATAAAATCCTAAAAATAAATTTTTTGTGATTTTATTATTTATATAAAACATATAAACTGCTAAATGCCTAAATGCTTAAATCATTAAACTCCTAAACCCCAAAACCCATAAATACTTAAACATTTAAACCATCTTTAAAGGTTTATGTATTTATAAATAATATATAAATATCTATCAAGAAATAATAGTTTCAATAATTTATTTTTTGATCATTATTATATTTATATTTATATTTAGTTCATTAATATCTATCAATAAAATAGTTTATTTTTAATTTACATTATATATAATTATTAAGTTTATTATAACTAAATATTGAATTCACATTTGAAAAAATTTTAAAATTATTATATTTATAAAGGTTATAACCTTCAAAATTGATAAAAATTTGAAAAGTAATTTTTTTGTAATTTGATTATTTAAATAAAACATATAAACGACTAAATGCCTAAACACTTAAATCACTAAACTCCTAAACTCCTAAATACTTAAACCATTAAACTAGTATTCCCTAAATAATTAATCATAAATCTCATATATATTTGTATTCATTATAATTTTAATATTCATTTTAATTATTTATTAGTTTATTTTTATAGAAATATTAATTGCAAAATAAAATTATGAATGAGACAAATATAATTTAAATAATTTATCTTCATCAAAAAAATTTATAAGCATATAAAAAGAATCAAAAATTTAAAAATAAAAAATTATCATTTAGCAATATATTTTATTTTGATTTTGAATCGTTTTAGGTTTTACAAATATATTTTAATTAATATCTATCATATTAATAATAGTTTATTAATATATTTTATGAATAGTATTATAATATCGATCAATAAAATTATTTATATTGAATTTAGATGATATTAAATTTTTATGATTATTATAATTAAATATTGTATTAACATTTGAAAAAAAATTAAAAATTATAATATTTTCAATGGTTATAACCTTGAAAATGAGAAAAAATAATAAAAATAATTTTTTTGTTTTTTAATTATTTAAATAAAACCTATAAACCACAAAATACCTAAATACTTAAATTACAAAATCCTAAACCCTGATACTGCTGCACCACACACACATAGCGTCAGACCACAGTACACACGTGCACATATTCTTGTCCATTTTGGTGTAGCATTTAGAGGGGCCAGCAATTCCAAGATGCAGCCAGAAGTATGGGCCACCACCTTGTAGAGGGCCCCACTAGCACGCCGGGATGATAACATTCAGACACTGACGAGACCGAACAAAGTGGTCAGGAGTAAACCCAGGAGTAGCTAGGAGTGGGTCCCACTACCCCTATCAGGCAGCATAGAGGGCAACCCAACCATCGCCCAACTGGGGTAGCGGGTAATCCATGATTGGAGAGCCCGCAAAATCTAAAGCATCACCAAGCAGGGCTAGTAAGCAATGGAGTCCAGACCAGCCACACGGGAGCGAAAGATTCAAACTTGTAGTTTATGTTTGTAGTCTTATTTTTATTTTGGACTTTATATGCACCATGTACTTGTAGAGACGGATCATGACATACTCACAAACACAATCTTGTTTGTTCTCTATGTAGCATGCAATGAGGGCAATTGGACCCATGAGTATCTCTAAGTGGGGCCCACTAATGCATTTTGTAAATACACATTAGGCGATGCTACACTTTCGGGAGCAGAAGACTCATCTTTATAGCATTTTGTAATGTTACTTGTATTCTAGCTTGGTTGTATGCATAGATAATTAGTCTATGAGATGGAACTCATCACACATGCACACTGATTCATGCATATTTTTTGATATTTTGTTAGTGCAACATAGAGCCACTTCTTAGAGCTCGATGAGGAAGCATTCTAATCCAAGAGATACTTTTTTGAGGATCATTGGAGCAAAAGAATGTGGATTTCAGAGGTGAGAATGAATTGACAATGTCGCGAATATATGGACTTGTGAATTTATGGGTATTCAGTTTTACATGTATTCCATAGCATAGCAATGACATAAGAAAATGCTTGTTGCTGCATGTCACACACATGCACAATCTTATATTTGCATAATTTTAATATGGTGCATCATTCAGGGTCCTCCAAAAGGTTTGGACAAATCTGAATTGAAAGGACGCACTACGCATAATGACTCAATTCCAACTCTGAAGTCCGAGAATGCCAAGTGATTTTAGTTGTATTCGTATGCTTGGAATTATTAGGCATTATGTTTTTTTATGTATTTTATGCATAGAATCATTAAGGTGCATAGGATTTGGTGGGCTGGCATAAATTAGTCAGCTTTTTAGTCTCTTGTAAGTTGTGCACCTAAATGATAAATAAAGTGTGTATTTTCCAAAAAAAAAACAATAAACCCTAAACTATAAATCCTAAACCTTAACCCATAAACTATAACCCTGACCCATAAACACTAAATCCTAAATCTCATGTTTTGAACTTTTATAATCAAATGACTAAGTGTAATATTTAAATTGAAATTCAAAACTTTTAGGAATGTCACGGATTTATCTTTTTGTATATGTAACACAAAGTCATGACTCAAGGGGTGAGTTATGGATTCACTCTCTTTCTTGCTTTAGATTATTGTAGCATTAGCAATGGTCATTATTGTATATTTTGTCTCTAGAACACAAAATCATATCGATGAGAATATGCCATAACTTCTGTCTCTCCGCTGAATATATTGTTATGGCACTAAGAATGATCATGAATACATATTGAATCACTATAATACTGGGTCAAAGTATTGGATATAACCATAGCTTGTGCATTTTATCTTTATATTGCAAAGTCATTACAGTAGGAATGATTGTAACTTTGGACATTCCTCAAGAGCAAAAGTTTTGACCCTAGAAATATTTAAAGCTCGAATACTACTCTTTATAACTTTCTATAGCTAAAATTCTTGGGATTGGAAATATCACTTTGGGTTTTTCCTTTGATTTGTGACCTCAAGTGTCAATATGCAAGACTAATATTTTGAGCAATGATTAAAACCTTTTATACATTTGAATATGATTCATTTACACCTTTTTGGGTATTGTGAGCTTGTATACATAACTCATTTAATATAAAAAGAAAGAAATGATACTTTTCATATCCATGATGATATAAAAAAAGGCTTAGACATGCCAATAAAATAAATTTTTTGATTGTTGATTGAAAGAGAGCCCATACTTCTTGCCATGCTCACAACACCCTGGGGCTAGTTTGTACTAATAGTTTATTATTAATTTATTTTAATTAATATCTGTCTTAATAATAATAGTTTATTAATTTATTTTTTTATCATTTTTATAATATATATTATATATATTTTTTATATTGAATCTACAAAAAATATAATTATTAAGAATATTTTAACTATGTATTATATTCATATTTTAGAACTATTAAAAAATTATTATATTTATAATGGTCATAACCTTTGAAAATCATGAAAATTCATAAAAATAAATTTTATTGTTATTTCATTGATTAAAAAAAACCTATAAACACTAAAATGTGTAAACATATAACTCAATAAACTCGTTAACCCCAAAACCACAAAAAACTTAAACAATGAAATAGTTATACCCTAAATAATAAATAATAAATCTCATTTTTTTAGTATTCATTATAATTTTAAATATACATTTTAATTATTTATTAGTTTAATTTTATAGAAATATAAATTAAAAAATAAATTATTAGTGAGACAAATATAATTTAAATATTTTATTTTTCATCAAAAAATATACAGGCTTATAAATGGATACAAAAATTTAAAAATTTAAAATTAATATTTAGTAAAATATTTCACTTTGATTTTGAGTCATTTTAGGTTTTGCAAATATATTTTAAACAATATTTAACTTATTAATAATTGGTTATTACTTTTTAATGATTATTATTAAAATAAATATCAATAAAATAGTTTATATTGAATTTATATTATATATAATTATTATAATTATTATAACTTCATATTGTATTCACTTTTCAAAAAAAGAAATTTAATAATTATTATATTTTTAAAGGTTATAACCTTCAAAAATTACAAATAATAAAAAAAATAAAATTTTTGTTATTTTTTTTTATATAAAACCAATAAACAACTAAATGACTAAATACTAAAATGACTAAACTCCTAAACCCCGAAGCCCATAAATACTTAAAACATTAAATTAGTATAGTCTAAATAATAAATCATAAATCTCAATTTTATTAGTATTCATTATAATTTTAAATATTCATTTTAAATATTTATCAGTTTATTTTTATCGAAATATTAATTACAAAATAAATTATTAGTGCGACATATATAATTTAAATAATTTATTTTTCATAAAAAAATGCTTATAAAAAGAGGTAAAATTTTAAAAATAAAAAATTATTATTTAATAATATATCTTATTTTGATTTTGAATCATTTTAGATTTTACAATTATATTTTAATTTATATCATTCTTATAAATACAAGTTTATTAATTTATTTATTGATCATTATTATAATATCTATCAATAAAATTATTTATATTGAGTTTACATTATATATATTTATTAAGATTATTATAACTAAATATTATATTCACGTTTAAAAAAAATTAAAAATTATTATATTTTTCAAAGGTTACAACCTTCAAAAATTAAAAAAAATCAAAAAATTAAATTTTTTGTTTTTTCATTCTTTAAATAAAAACTATAAATCACTAAAGGTCTAAACAATTAAATCACTAAACTTCTAAACCACAAAACACCTAAATACTTAAACCATTAAACCGATATATCCTGAATAATAAATAATAAATCTCAATTATATTTGTATTCATTATAATTTTAAATATTCATTTTAATTATTTAGCTGTTTATTATTATAGAATTATAAATTACAAAATAAATTATGAGTTAGAAAAATATAATTTAATTAATTTATTTTAAATAACAAAAATATAAACTGATAAAAAAAGCAAAACATTAAAAAAATTATTATTTAGTAATATATTTTACTTTGATTTGAATAAATTTAGATTTTGCAAATACTTTTTAAATATTAACTATTTTATTAATAATAGTTTATTAATTTATTTTTTTATCATAATTATAATATCTAGCAATATAATTATTAATATTGAATTTAAATGAAGTATAATTATGAAGATTATTATAAATAAATATTATATTTACAATTGAAAAAATTTAAAAATAATTTTACTTTCAAAGGATATAATCTTCATAAATTAGAAAAAATAATAAAAATAAATTTTTTGCTATATCATTGTTTAAATAAAACTTATAAACCACTAAATTCCTAAGCACTTAAACATCTAAACTTCCAAACACAAAAGCCCCTAAATACTTAAACCTTTAACTCGTAAACCTTAAATATAATTTAAATAATTTATTAAAATATTAATTACAAAATAAATTATGCGTGATACAAATATAATTTAAATAATTTTTTTTTCATCAAAAAAATATATAAACTTATAAAAAGAAGCAAGAACTAAAAAACAAAAATTATTATTATGTAATAAATTTTACTTGGATTTTGAATAATATTAGGTTTTGTAATTATATTTTAATATATATCCATCATAATAATAATAACATATTAATTTATTTTTTGTTAATTGATATCTTATCTATCAATAAAATTGTTTATATTTAGTTTATATTATATATAATTATAATGATTATTATTATCAAATATTGTATTCACATTTTTAAAAAATTTTAAAATTATTAGATTGCTAGAGGTAATATAACCTTTGAAAATGTGAAAAATTGTTATTTCATTATTTAAACAAAACATATAAACCACTAAATGCCTAAAAACATACATCTCTAAAGTCCTAAATGACAAAACCTCTAAATACGTAAAATATTAAACTAGTATACATTAATAAAAATTCATAAATCTCATTTTAATTTTTATTCAGTATAATTTTAAATTTTTATTTTAATTATTTATTAGTTTATTTTTATTGAAATATTAATTACAAAATAAATTATTTGTTAGACAGATATAATTTAAATTAGCCCGGTATACCCTAAATAATAAATAATAAATTATATTTAGTTTATATTATATATTTTTATAATAATATTATTACTAAATATTGTATTTACATTTTTTAAAAAATTTTAAATTATTATATTTTCAATGGTTATAATGTTGAAAATTTGAAAAAATAACAAAAATAATTTATTTGTTATTTCATTGTTTAAATAAAACCTATAAACCAATAAATGCCTAAATACTTAAATGAATAACTTCTAAATCTCGAAAACCCTCAATAGATAATTTTTTTATCAGATATATCCTAAATAATAAACAATAAATCTCATTTTTATTTTTTAATTATAATTTTAAATATTCATTTTTATTATTTATTTATTTATTTTTATATAAATATTAATTACAAAATAAATTATGAGTTAGACAATTATAATTTATAATTATTATTTTTCATCAATAAAAATAAAGATAAACTTATTAAAAGAAAAAAAAAATTAAAAACAAAAAATTATTAATAATAGATCATTAATTTATTTTTTGATCATTATTAGAATATTTATCAATAAAATTGTTTATATTGAATTTATATGATATTTAAATATAATGATTTTTATTACTAAATATTGAATTCACTTTTGAAAAAAATTTTAAAATTATTATATTTTCAAAGATTATAACCTTTGAAAATGTGAAAAGATAAAAAAATATATATTTTTTCGATATTTCATTCTTTAAATAAAACCTATAAACCACTAAATGCCTAAACACTTAATTCAATAACTCCTAAATCTCTAAAACCCTAAATAATAAATAATAATCCTTTTAAAACGGCAACCCTAAATAATAAATAATAAATCTCAATATTATTGTTTTTATTATAATTTTAAATATTCATTTTAATTATTTATTTGTTTATTTTTATATAAATATTAATTACAAATAAATTATGAGTTAGACAAATATAATTTATATAAATTATTTTTCATTAAAATTAAAAAATAATTTATTTTAAAAGAACAAAAAATTTCAAAACAATAAATTATTATATAGTAATATATTTTGCTTTGTTCTGAATCATTTTTATATAGTAATATATTTTTAATATAAATATTATTATTTAATTATATATTTTGATTTAATTTTGAATCATTGTGTTATGTAAATATATTTTAATTATTATTTATATTATTAATAATAGTTTATTAATTTAATTTTTGATCATTATTATAATATCTATCATTAAAATTGTTTATATTGAATTTTTATGATATATAATTAGTAAGATTAATATAATAATACATAGTATTCACATTTCAAAAAATTTTAAAAATTATTTTATTTTCAAAGGTTATAACCTATGAAAATCAGAAAAAATCTAAAAAAAAAATTTTATTTTTATTATATAAATAAAACCTATAAACCACTAAATGCCTAAAAACATAAATTGATAACCTCCTAAACGACAAAACTCCTAACTAATCAAAGCATTAAACCGGTATACGACATAAAATAAATCATTAATCTCATTTTAATATTTATTCATTATAATTTTAAATATTCTTTTTAATTATTTATTAGTTTATTTTTTATAGAAATATTAATTACAAAAAAATAATGAGTGAGACAACTATGATTTTAATAATTAATTTTTTATCATAAAAAAATAAGCATATAAAAAGAAGTAAAAATTTAATTAAGATTATTATAAAATTACTATTTAGTAATATATTTTACTTTAAGAATAGTAATATATTTTCAATTTTATAATATGTATAGTTTATTAATTTATTAAGAATAGTTTATTATAAGAAAATTTAAAAACAAAAAATTATTATTTAGTAATATATTTTACTTTGATTTTGAATCATTATATATAGGTTTTGCAATTATATTTTAATTGCTATCAATCTTATTAAGAATAGTTTATTAATTTATTATTTGATCAATTTTATAATATCTAACAATAAAATTACTTATATTGAATTTAAATGTCTTATAATTATTAAGATTATTATAACCAAATATTATATTTACATTTGAAAAAAATTTAATAATTTTTATATTTTCAAAGGTTATAACCTTCATAAATCATTAAAAATCACAAAAATAATTTTTTTATTATTTTATTATTTAAATAAAACTTATAAACCACTAAATGCCTAAACATTTAAATCTCTAGACTCCTAAACCTGAAAACCCCCAAAATAATTAAACCATTAAACCTATATAACCTAATAATATATAATAAATCTCATTTTTATTTGTATTCATTATATTTTTAAATATTCATTTTAATTATATTTTTAGTTTATTTTTATAAAAATATTAATCACAAAATAAATAATGAGTGAGACATATATAATTTAAATAAATTATTTTTTATAAAAAAAATATAAGCTTAATAAAAATAAACAAAAATTCAAAAATTTAACATTTTATTTATTAATATAATTTACTTTGATTTTGAATTATTTTGGGTAATAAAAATATATTTTGATTAATATCAATCTTATTGATAATAGTTTATTAATATTTTTTTGATCATCAAAATAATATATATTAATAAAATTTTTTTATATTGAATTTACATCAAATATGATTATTAAGATTATTATTACTAAGTATTGTATTCATAGTGAGACAAATATAATTTAAATAATTTATTTTTCATCAAAAAATATATAAGCTTATAAATGAATACAAAAATTTAAAAATTTTAAATTAATATTCAGTAAAATATTTCACTTTGATAATAATAATTTTAAAATTTTTAAAATTTTTAAAATTTGAAAATATATTATTTTATAATTTTTTTAAATTGTGAATAAAATATTTAGTAATAATAATCATTATAATTATATATAATTTAAACTAATTATAATTAATTTTATTGATAGATATGATATCAATTATTAAAAAATAAATTAATAAACTATTATTAATGTGATATATATAAATTAATATATAATTACAAAACCTAAAATGATTCAAAATCAATGTAAAATTTATTACTAAATAATAATTTTTTGTTTTTAAATTTTTACTTCTTTTTATAAGATTATATTTTCTTTATTAAAAGTAAATTATTAATATTATATTTGTCTGACTAATTATTTATTTTGTAATTAATATTTATATAAAAAATAAACTAATAAGTATTTAAAATGAATATTTAAAATTATAATGAATACAAATTAAAATGAGATTTAAGATTTATTATTGCTGTATATGTAATTTAATTTTTAATAATCTGTTTGTATAAACAAATATTTTTTCTTTTTTAATATTTTCATGTAAGTGCAGGAAAGAAAATATTAAGAGGCCAGGAATACCGTAGTAGCACAATAACGAAGGTCTCGCTGACTAGACAACAGGCCGAAATTGGAGTAGAGACTGACCCGTCTCATGATCCGACCCGCTCCGGTTAAATGAACCGAGAGAAATTTTAATATAAAATGTTTCGTAATTTTATTTTCGGGTTGCTATTTTTGGACCCGTGGAACTATTCATCATCTCCATCTCTTCTTTCTATGTGATTTATCGCAACTATTCTGTGTGCTGCATACTGTAAGCCATTTCTGTTGCTTTAATCTGCAACGCAAAAGCATTTTCTGGTGGATTTAGCTAGGCATACTGAGCGACTAGCGAACCATGTTATTTTGAGAGTTTATTTCTCGTTTTTTGATTCTATCATGGATGGTTGCTAAATTGGGATATATATATTGCTTGTTTTCTATTGTTTTTGTGTTTCTATATCTAAATCTTACTACCGTGGAAGCACAATTGCCCAACAATTATATATGATATACCAGTTTAATGGATCGATTTTTTAGGGGTTTTGTCGTTTATGAGTTTAGCAATTTATGTTTTTAGGCATTTAGTGGTATATAGGTTTTATTTATATAATAAAAATAAAATTTTTTTTTGATTTTTTTAGATTTTCAAAGGTTATAACCAATAAAAATAAAATAATTTTTAAAATCTTTTGAAATGTGAATACCATGTATAATTATATTAATCTTATTAATTATATATCATATAAATTCAATATAAATAATTTTAATGATAGATATTATAATAATGATCAAAAATTAAAATTAATAAACTATTATTAATAATATAAATATTAATTAAAATATTACTAAATTAATAAACTATTATTACTAAATTAATAATATAAATAATATAAATTACATAACACAAAATGACTCAAAATCAAATACAAATATATTACTAAATAATAATATTTAATTTTTAAATTTTTCCATCTTTTTATAAGCTTATATTTTTTTATGATTAAAATAAATTATATAAATAATATCTGTGTCACTCGAACTTTATTTTGAAATTAATTTTTCTAAAAAATTAAAATATAAATACTTAAAATGAATATTTAACATTATAATAAATAGAAATAAAAATGAGATTTATTATTTATTAAATAGTATATAGCTATTATAAGGTTTATGTATTTAGGGGTTTCGGGTTTTATTAGTCACTGATTTAAGTAAGTAAACATTTGGTGGTCTATAGGTTTTATTTAAAAAAGAAATAACAAAAAATTTATTTTTTGTATTCTTTCTCATTTTTTAAGATTATAACCTTTCAAAATATAATAATTTTTAAATTTTTTTCAAAAGTGAATACAATATTTATTTATAATAATCATAATAATTATATATCCTATAAATTCAATATAAACAATTTTATTGATAGATATTCTAATAATTATCAAAAAATAAATTAAAAATCTATTATGAAGAAGATTGATATTACTTAAAATATAATATCACAACCTAAAATGATTCAAAAGCAAAACAAAATATATTACTTAATAATAATAATTATTTTTTAATTTTTATTCTTTTTATAAGCTTATATATTTTTTGATGAAAAATTATTTTTATAAATTATATTTTTAACTCATAATTTTTATTATAATTAATATATATATATAAATAAAAAACTTAACAATCAAAATGAATTTTTTAAATTAAAATGAAAACAAATAAAAATTAGATTTATTTATTATTATTTAGGAGATACACATTTAAATGATTATCTATATAGGGATATCGAAATTTAGTAGTTTAGTGATTTAAGTGTTTAGGCATTTAGTGATTTATAGGTTTTATTTAAACAATGAAATAACAAAGATAATTTTTTTTTATTTTTTCACATGTTCAAAGGTTATAATATTTATTAAAATTTTAAAACTTTTATAACTTTTTTCAAAAGTGAATACAATTTTTAGTTATAATATTTATTAAATTTATATATCATATAAATTCAATATAAACATTTTTATTGATAAATATTCTAATAATGATCAAAAAATAAATTAATAATATATTATTAATATGTTATATATCAATAAAAATATAATTACAAATCCTAAAATGATTCAGAAACAAAACAAAATATATTAATATATAATATTTTTTTTTAATTTTTTTATTCTTTTATTAAGTTTATCTATATTTTTTTTGTTGAAAAAAAATTTATATAAATTATATATGTATAACTTATAATTCATTTTATAATTAATATTTATATAAAAATAAACAAATAAATAATTAAAATGAATATTTAAATTTATAATGAAAAAAATAAAAATAAGATTTATTATTTATTATTTATTATTTAGTATATACATGTTTAAAAAATTTATCTATTTGGGTTTTCGAGATTTAGAAGTTATTCATTTAAGTATTTAGTCATTTAATGGTTTATAGCTTTAATTTAAACAATGAAATAACAAAAAATTTATTTTTGATATTTTTTCAAATTTTCAAATGTCAAAACATTTGAAAATATAATAATTTTAAAATTTTTTATAAATGTGAATACAATATTTAGTAATAATAATTATTATAACTATTTATAATATAAAATAAATATAAACACTTTTATTGATACATATTATATTAATTATCAAAAAATAAATTAATAAACTATTATTAGTATGATAGATATAAATTAAAATACAATTAAAAAACCTAAAATGATTCAAAATCAAAGTAAAATTTATTACTAAATAATAATTTTTTTTAGTTTTTGCATCATTTTATAAGCTTATATGTTTTTTTGATGGAAAATATATTATTTAAATTATATTTGTATCACTCATAATTTATTTTGTAATTAATATTTCTATAAATTATTTAAATTATATTTAAGGTTTACGAGTTTAAAGGTATAAGTATTTAGGGGCTTCGGGATTTAAGTATTTAGATATTTATGTATTTAGGCATTTAATGGTTTATAAGTTTTATTTAAACCATGATATAACAAAAAATGTATTTTTGTTATTTTTTCTCATTTTTGAAGGTTATAAACTTTGAAAATATAACAATTTTTAAATTTTTTTTATATGTGAATACACTATTTAGTTATGATAATCTTAATAATTATATATAATGTAAATTCAAAATAAACAATTATATTGAAATATATTTTATTAATGATCAAAAAATAAATTAATAAACTATTATTAAAAAGATAGATATTATTTTAAATATATTTGCAAAACATAAATTTATTCAAAATCAAAGTAAAATATATTACAAAATAATACTTTCTTTGATGTTTTGCTTCTTTTTATAAGTTTATATTTTTTTTATTAAAAGTAAATTATTTAAATTATATTTGTCTTCCTCATAATTTGTTTTTAATTTATAATTCTATAAAAATAAACTAATAAATAATTAAAATGAATATTTAAAATTATAATGAATACAAATAAAATAAAGATTTATTATTTATTATTCAGGATATACTAGTTTAATGGTTTAAGTAATTAGGTGTTTTGGGGTTTAGTTATTTAAGTATTTAGGCCTTTAGTGATTTATAATTTTTATTTAAAGAATGAAAAAATAAAAAATTTAAATTTTTGATTTTTTTTAATTTTTGAAGGTTATAACCTTTGAAATTATAATAAATTTTAATTTTTTTTAAATGTGAATATAATATTCAGTAATAATAATCTTAATAATTATATATAATCTAAATTCAATATAAATAATTTTATTATTAAATATTATAATAATGATCAATAAAAAATTAATGAACTATTAATAATAAGAATGATATAAATTAAAATATAATTGCAAAATCTAAAATGATTTAACATAAAAATAAAATATATTACTAAATAAAAAATTTTTGTTTTTAAAATTTCGCCTCTTTTTATAAGGATATATTTTTTTTTTGATGAAAAATAAATTATTTAAATTAGATCTGTCTGACTAATAATTTATTTTGTAATAAATATTTCTATAAAAATAAACTGATAAATATTTAAAATAAAAATTTAAAATTATACGTAATAAAAATTAAATTGAGATTTATGATTTTTTATTAATGTTCACCTATTTAATAGTTTAAGTATTTAAAGGATTTGTCGTTTAGTTGTTTAGCAATTTATGTTTTTAGGTATTTAGTGGTTTAATGGTTTATTTAAACAATAAAATAACAAAAAAAAATTTGTGATTATTTCTTATTTTCATAGGTTATAACCTTTGAAAATATAATAATATTTATAATTTTTTGAAATGTGAATACAATATTTAGTTATAATAATATTAATAATTATATATCATATAAATTCAATATAAACAATTTTTTTGATAGATAATATAATAATGATCAAATTTATATTAATAAACTATTAATAAAAAGATTGATATTAATTAAAAAATATTTACAAAGCCCAAATTGATTCAAAATTAAAGTAAAATATATTATTTGATAATAATTTTTAATTTTTAAATTTTTACTTCTTTTATAAACATATATTTTTTTGATTAAAAATAAATTAATTAAAATATGTATGTCGCTCTCATAATTTAATTTGTAATAAATATTTCTATAAAAATAAACTAATAAATAATTAAAATAAATATTTAAAATTATAATAAATAGAAATAAAAATTATATTTATTAATTATTAAGTAGTATATAGCGGTTTAATGGTTAATGTATTTAGGTATATTGATGTTTAGGAGTGTACTGATTAAATGTGTATGCATTTAGTGGTTTATAGGTTTTATTAAAAAATTAAAATAATAAAAAATTTATTTTTATTATTTTTTGATATTTTCAAAGTTTATAACCTTTGAAAAAATAATAATTTTTAAATTTTTTTAAATGTGAATACAATATTTAGTTATAATAATCATTATATTTATATATCATATAAATTAATTATAAATAATTTTATTGATAAATATTCTAATAATGATCAAAAAATAAATTAATAATCTATTATTAATAATATAGATATCAATTAAAATATAATTACAAAACCTAAAATGATTCAGAAAAAAAGCAAATTATATTACTATATAATAATTTTTTGTTTTGAAATTTTTTTTTAAAACGATTATCAATAATTATTTAATTAAAAATAATTTATATAAATTATATCTATCAAACTCAATTTATTTTGTAATTAATATTTATATATAAATAAAGAAATAAATAATTAAAATGAATATTTAAAATTATAATGAAAAAAAACTGAGATTTATTATTTATTATTTATTATTTAGGGATACCGGTTTAATTTAAATTAGATCTGTCTCACTAATAATTTCTTTTGTAATTAATATTTCTATAAAATAAATTGATAAATAATTAAAATAAAAATTTAAAATTATATTGAATAAAAATTAAAATGAGATTAATGAGTTATTATTAATGTATACCAGTTTAATGATTTAAGTATTTAGAGGTTTTGTCGTTAAGAGTTTAGCGATTTATGTTTTTAGGCTTTTAGTAGTTTATAGGATTTATTTTATAAAATAAAATAATATAAAAAATTTTATAATTTTTTATCATTATCATAGGTTATAACATTTGAAAATATAATAATATTTAAAATTATATGAAATTTTAATACAATATTTGTTATAATAATATTAATAATTATATATCATATAAATTTAATATAAATAATTTTATTGATAGATATTATAATAATGATCAAAAATTAAATTTATAAACTATTAATATTAAGATAGATATTAATTAAAAAATATTTACAAAACCCAAATTGATTCAAAATTAAAGTATCTTATATTACTTGATTATATTTTTTAATTTTTAAATTTATACTTCTTTTATAAGCGTATATATTTATTAGATAAATAATATATTATTTAAATTATATTTGTCCCACTCATAATTTATTTTGTAATAAATATTTCTAAATAAATAAACTAATAAATAATTAAAATCAATATTTAAAAATCTAATAAATAGCAATAAAAATTAGATTTATTAATTATTAAGTAGTATTTAGTGGTTTAATGGTTTATGTATTTAGGCATTATGGGATTTAGGAATTTACTGATTTAACTTTATATGCATTTAGTAGGGCTGCTCATGGGACTCGGAGATTTGGGACACGACCTGAAGTCTTGTCCCGAAAGAATCGGGACTGACAAAATTCATTGACTTTGACTTTTTCCGTCTCGTTCTGTCACGTATTTTTTGTTTTGGGATGGTTCCGGATCTTAAGCAATATCTATCCTAAGAACCTTCCCAATCTAAAAAACCGATACTAGAACAAAGAATATATATATATATATATATAACATGAAGATGCCACCAATTCCACTACTGCCCATCCAAATACGACGCACCTATTGCTATTCCGAAGAGTTCCAGACCGCCTCACGTCGTTCCAGGCGTGTTCAGTTAGGTCCGGCCGTTGTCCGTCGCACTTCTGTTTGCCCCCACCGTGTCTTAGATGCCACC
Source organism: Sapria himalayana (assembly GCA_029783825.1). Classification (NCBI taxonomy): domain Eukaryota; kingdom Viridiplantae; phylum Streptophyta; class Magnoliopsida; order Malpighiales; family Rafflesiaceae; genus Sapria; species Sapria himalayana. The sequence continues at coordinate 78,095 of JAREIK010013679.1, forward strand.
AGTCTTTTGGTTTGTTTTTCTGACGAGAATTGAGTGATTAATTATTATTATTATGTGTTTTAGTCAGTTTTGTTGAGTATTGGTGGTGGTGTTGTGGTTGTGCCGAATGAGTGGGCTGAATGTGTTACAGTTAGTTTTGTAGAGCTTGCTTATTTGAAATATTTATATGTATTTATGCTTAACATATCATATTTATTAATGGCAATGCAGATGTCACAATCCAGCGGTAAAAGAAAAATACAATAAATTGAAGAAGATCACATCTCAAATGATCAAAGTACTGGTAAATCCAATCATCATTTTTTCACGAACCCTTCTATAGTTACGGCAGGTTCTTCAATTCCAATTGTAAAAGAAAGTCAAGGTACATATGAACCTCAAGCTCATAAAAAGTATAAGTCTGCTGCTTGGGAAACTTATGAGATATTAGTTGATTCAGAGGGAAATGAAACTGGTAGGGCAGCTTGTATATGGTGCAGGAAAGAATACTTGACAAAAAGTGATCAAGGTACTTCGGGTTTATCAAAATACTTGAGACAGACTTGTAGAATATTTCCACAAAAAAAAGAATTAATAGAAGCTCACATAGGTAAAGAAAAGTCACAATATTTGTTGAGTTTCACTAAATGTACTAGTTCAGAGGATAACAAATTAACTTTTTGGCAATTTGATCAACAACTAGTTAGGGAGGCATTGGTGAAAATGATCATAAAAGATGAATTGCCTTTTTATTTTGTTGAGAGGGATGAGTTTAAGGAGTTTTGTGAAGTTAGTGTGCCACAATTTAAAATTCCATCTTGGGACTCTACACTGAGGGATTGTTTTTCTTTGTTTTTGAAGGAAAAGAAGAAATTATTTGATAGCATATCATCTCAATGTTGTAGAGTTTCATTGACTACCGACACTTGGACTAGCATTCAAAATTTGTATTACATATGTTTGATTGTTCATTTTATTGATTCTCAATGGAATATGCATAAAAGGCTTTTGAACTTTTATTTAATTAAAAGTCATTCTGGAGTTAATATTAGAAATGCTATTGAGTTTTGCATGAATGAATGGGGTTTGAGAATGTTGATGTTCATTACTGTTGATAATGCATCAAATAATGATGTTGCAGTTGAACAAATGAAAAAAAGGCATGTGAAGAAAAGTGTCGTACCTTTGAGAGGCTAGCAAATTTATATGAGATTATGTGCTCATATCCTAAACTTAATTGTCAGAGATGGCATTGCAGTAGTTGAGGGTGCTATTCAAAAAATTAGAGGTGTGGTGAAATATGCGAGTAGTAGTCCTAAAAGATTAGATATGTTTAAGTTATGTGTTTAAGAAGCAAACTTGACATATGGTTCATAATTGCAATTAGATTGTCCTACAAGATGGAATTCAAATTATTTGATGCTACAAACTGATATAAAATATCATAAAAATTTTTATAAGTTGGAGGACAAAGACAAGGTTTTTGAAGGAGTTTGGTTCAAACGTTCCAACTAAGAGAGACTGAACAAACGCCAAAATTTTGGTTCATTTCTTGAAAACTTTTTATGAGGTAACTTGTAAATTTTCTGGCTCATAATATTATACCTCTAGTGTTTATTTTCCTGAGATTATTCGAATTTTGAAAAAAATTGAACTTTGTGAAAATAGTAGAGATACAATGGTGTCTGAAATGGTGTTGAAAATGAGGCATAAATTCAACAAATATTGGGGTTCTCTTTAGTCAACAAATATTATGTTTTTTGTAGCAGTAGTGTTGGATCCTAGATATAAGCTCAAATATCTCAAGTTTAAGTACACTTAGCATTATGGAGAAGAATTGGCTAAAATTTTGGTGAAAAAGGTTATAAATGATTTAAATGAGATGATAGATGATTATAAAGATTAAACTGAAGATGAATCAAAAGAAGATGATTTCTCTTCTACTGTGTTGAAGAAAAATGATGATTTCTTTGATGGTCGTGATACTTATGTTGATGATTTTTCTGTTGAATTGGAGAAAGAACAAGAAGTTGCAGATTTCGAAGAGTTGGATAGGTACTTGTAGGACAAACTTGAAAAAAATAGAATTGATTTTGATCTTTTAAACTGGTGGAAGGTAAATGAGGTTAGGTATCCTTCTTTGGCAAATATAGCAAGGGATGTATTTGCTATCCAAGCATCTACTATGGCCTATGAATCTATATTTAGCACTGGTGGGAGAACTTTAGATAAATTTAGGAGTTCTTTAACACCTATTAACGCTGAAATTCTCATATGTCTACAAGATTGGTTGAGAAGCTCAAACAAACCTATTGAAATTGAAGAATTAGTTCAAGACCTTGATGATAATGAATCAGATTAGTATACAAATCTTGTAAATTTTAATTTCACTTTTACTTATTTTATTCATTCAATTTAATAAAAATATGGTTCAATTACAATTTTCAGAGGGGTCTCAAGATCCAAATATTCTTCAAACTATAGTTGGACAACTAAATTTAGAATGGGTGTATTAAATTTTATAAGGTAATATTTTGTTTTTTTATTACTCTTTCAACTTAGAAATTTATGTCTACATGATTAACATGTTTTCATCTTTGGTTGTCCTTCTATAGTGGATGAAGAAAAGGGAGGAGTTGTAGAAGAGATAATTAATTGGGTTTGGATTTTTGTTGCTGTTCCGGGACGGACCTTTTAAATAATTTTTATCATAGTTGATATTAGTTGGATTTTTTTTGTTATATTAAGCTGCCTAATTTTAGCAATTACTTAAGTAGTAATTGATGCCACCAATGTTTGTGGTCATCTTTATCTATTCTTTAATATTTTAAGTAATTGTTTAAAAAATGTAGTATTGCTATTATTGTTAACTTTAACTCAGCTGAACAAAGGAAACTTGTGAAAAAACAAAGAACCAAATTAAGAATATAACTCGATCCCATTCTATTTAACATTTCTATCCTTTTCTGCACATCAAAGCTTTTGACAAGGTAATGTAACTCGTTTGCGGTATTCAGCCTATTTGACAAAACAAAATTGGCCCAATTTGAGTTTGAAAGATAAATAACTAAAGAATGATAAATGGTACAACAAAAGATTTCTATCATGAACTAATTTGGATGGTTTAAAGAAATTAAATTGAAAAAAATGTCTCAACTTCATTCCGTCTCGGAACCATTTTCTCCTACCCAAAATCCCCGATCTCCGTCCCGTCCAATCCCTATATTCTCAACCTATGGGACTGGTCTAGATCTTCAAAAATAAATTTCCGAACTATGGGAAGAGACTAAAGATTTGTAATCCCCATCTCGTCCAATCCCATGAGCACCCCTAGCATTGAATGGTTCATAGGTTTTATTTTAAAAATAAAATAACAAAAAATTTATTTTTATTATTTTTTGATATTTTCAAAGGTTATAACCTTTGAAAATATAATAATTTTTAAATTTTTTTAAATGTGAATACAATATTTAGTTATACTAATCATTATATTTATATATTATATAAATTCAATATAACCAATTTTATTGATAAATATTTTAATAATAATCAAAAAAAAATTAATAATCCATTAATAATAAGATAGATATTAATTAAAATATAATTACAAAACTTAAAATGATTCAGAAGCAATGAAAAATATATTACTATATAATAATTTTATGTTTTTGAATTTTTTTTGTTTTAATAAGTTTATCTATATTTTTTTGATGAAAAATAATTTATATAAATTATATTTGTTTAACTCATAATTTATTTTGTAATTAATATCATATATAAATAAACAAATAAATAATTAAAATGAATATTTAAAATTATAATAAAAAAATGAGATTTATTATTTATTATTTATTATTTAGGGATACTGGTTTAATTTAAATTAGATCCATCTCACTAATAATTTATTTTGTAATTAATATTTCTATAAAAATAAACAGATAAATAATTAAAATAAAAATTTAAAATTATACTGAATAAAATTAAAATGAGATTTAAGATTTATTATTAATGTATACCAGTTTAATAATTTAAGTATTTAGAGGTTTTGTCGTAAGGAGTTTAGCGATTTATGTTTTTAGGGTTTTAGTGGTTTATAGGTTTTATATCAAAAAATAAAATAACAAATAAATTTTCTATAATTTGTTATAATTTTTATAGGTTATAACCTTTGAAAATATAATAATATTTACAATTTTTTGAAATGTGAATACAATATTTAGTTATAATAATATTAATAATTATTTATCATATAAATTGAATATAAACAATTTTATTGATAGACAATATAATAATGATCAAAAATTAAATTAATAAACTATTAAGAAAAAGATAGATATTAATTAAAAAATATTTACGAAACTCAAATTGATTCAAAATTATAGTAAAATTTATTACTGGATAATAATTTTTAATTTTTAAATTTTTACTTCTTTTAGAACCGTATATTTTTTTTATTAAAAATAAATTAATTAAATTATATTTGTCACACTCATACTTTATTTTGTAATAAATATTTAAATAAAAATAAACTATAAATAATTAAATAGAATATTTAAAATTATAATAAATAGAAATAAAAATTATATTTATTAATTATTAAGTAGTATATAGTAGTTTAATGGTTTATGTATTTAGGCATTACGGGGTTTAGGAGTTTACTGATTTAAATGTGTATGCATTTAGTTGTTTATAGGTTTTATTTAAAAAAAATAAAAAAAAATTATTTTTATTATTATTTGATATTTCAAAGGTTATAACCTTTGAAAATATAATAATTTTTATATTTTTTTCAAAAGTGAAGAAATATTTTTTTATAATAATCATACTAATTATATATCATATAAATTCAATATAAACAATTTTATTGATAGATATTCTAATAATTATCAAAAAATAAATTAAAAATCTATTATGAATAAGATTGATATTACTTAAAATTATAATGTCAAAACCTAAAATGATTCAAAAGCAAAGCAAAATATATTACTTAATAATAATTATTTGTTTTTAAATTTTTATTCTTTTTATAAGCTTATCTACTTTTTGATGAAACATAATTTTTATAAATTATATTTTTAACTCATAATTTATTTTATAATTAATATCTATATATATATAAATAAAAAACTAAACAATCAAAATGAATTTTTTAAATTAAAATGAAAACAAATAAAAATTAGATTTATTAATTATTATTTAGGTGATACCTATTTAATGATTATCTATATATGGGTACATGATTTTATAGTTTAGTGATTTAAGTGTTTAGGCATTTAGTGATTTATAGGTTTTATTTAAACAATGAAATAATAAAAAAATATATTTTTTTTGTTTTTTCACATGTTCAAAGGTTATAATCTTTGAAATTAAAATAATTTTAAATTTTTTTTTAAAAGTTAATACAATATTTATTTATAATACTTATTAAATTTATATATCATATAAATTAAATATAAATATATTTATTGATAAATATTCAACTAATGATCAAAAAATAAATTAATAATCTATTATTAATAAGTTATATATCAATTAAAATATAATTACAAAACCTAAAATGATTCAGAAACAAAGTAAAATATATTACTATATAATAATTTTTTGTTTTTAATTTTTTTCTTCGTTTAATAAGTTTATCTATATTTTTTTGTTGAAAAATAATTTCTATAAATTATATTTTTCTAACTTATAATTTATTTTGTATTTAATATTTTTATAAATATAAACAAATAAATAATAAAAATGAATATTTAAAATTATAATGAAAAAATTAAAAATGAGATTTATTATTTATTATTTAGAATATACCTGTTTTACAAATTTATCTATTTTAGGTTTTCGAGATTAAGAAGTTATTAATTTAAGTATTTAGGCATTTAATGGTTTATAGCTTTTCTTTAAATAATGAAATAACAAAATTTTTTTTTTGAAATTTTTTCAAATTTTCAAATGTCATAACATTTGAAAATATAATAATTTTAAAATTTTTTAAAAATGTGAATACAATATTTAGTAATAATAATTATTATAACTATATAAAATATAAAATAAATATAAACAATTTTATTGATACATATTATTTTAATTATCAAAAAATAAATTAATAAACTATTATTAATATGATAGATATAAATTAAAATATAATTAAAAAACCTTATATGATTCTAAATCAAAGTAAAATTTATTACTAAATAATAATTTTTTTTTGTTTTTGCATCATTTTATAAGCTTATATATTTTTTTGATGGAAAATATATTATTAAAATTATATTTGTCACTCATAATTTATTTTGTAATTAATATTTCTATAAATTATTTAAATTATATTTAAGGTTTACGAGTTTAAAGGTTTAGGTATTTAGGGACTTCGGGGTTTAGGAGTTTAGAGATTTATGTATTTAGGCAAATAATGGTTTATAAGTTTTATTTAAAACACTGATATATCAAAAAATTTATTTTTCTTTTTTTTTCTCATTTTTGAAGGTAATAATCTTAGAAAATATAACAATTTTCAAATTATTTTTATATGTGAATACTATATTTAGTTATGATAATCTTAATAATTATATATCATGTTAATTCAATATAAACAATTATATTGATAGAAATTATATTAATGATCAAAAAATAATTTAATAATAAATTATTAATAAGAAAGATATTTTTTTAAATATATTTGCTAAACATAAATTTATTCAAAATCAAAGTAAAATATAATACTAAAAAATAATTTTTTTGATGTTTTTATTCTTTTTATAAGTTTATATTTTTGTTATTAAAAGTAAATTATTTAAATTATATTTATCTTCCACCTAATTTATTTTTAATTTATAATACTATAAAAATAAACAAATAAATAATTAAAATGAATATTTAAAATTATAATGAATACAAATAAAATTGAGATTTATTATTTATTATTCAAGATATACTAGTTTAATGGTTTGAGTATTTATGTATTTTGGGTTCTAGTAATTTAAGTGTTTAGTACTTTAGTGATTTATAGTTTTTATTTAATGAATGAAAAAATAAAAAATTAAATTTTTTGATTTTTTTATTTTTTGATGGTTATAACGTTAGAAAATATAATAATTTTTAATTTTTTTTAAATGTTAATATAATATTTAGTTATATTATTCTTAATAATTATATATAATGTAAACTCAATATAAATAATTTTATTAATAGATATTATAATAATGATCAATAAAAAATTAATAAGCTATTATTAAATAGAATGATATAAATTAAAATATAATTGTAAAAACTATAATGATTCAAAATCAAAATAAAATATATTACAAAATAATAAATTTTGCCTCTTTTTATAAGCATATATTTTTTTTGTTAAAAAATAAATTATTTAAATAGATCTGTGTCACTTATAATTTATTTTGTAATTAATATTTCTATAAAAATAAACTGATAAATAATTAAAATAAAAATTTAAAATTATACTAAATAAAAATTAAAATGAGATTTATGATTTATTATTAATGTATACTAATTTAATAGTTTAAGTATTTAGAAGTTTTGTCATTTAAAAGATTAGCAATTTATGTTTTTAGGTATTTAGTGGTTTATATGTTTTATTAAAACAATAAAATAAAAAAAAAGTTGTAATTTTTTCTCATTTTCATAGGTTATAATCTTTGAAAATATAATAATATTTAAAATTTTTTGAAATGTGAATACAATATTTAGTTATAATAATTTTAATAATTATATATCATATAAATTTAATATAAACAATTTTATTGATAGATATTATAATAATGATCAAAAATTAAATTAATAAACTATTAACAATAAGATTGATATTAATTAAAATATATTTACAAAGCCCAAAATGATTCAAAATTAAAGTAAAAATATTACTGGATAATAATATTTAATTTTTAAATCTTTACTTCTTTTATAAGTGTATATATTTTTTTTGATTCAAAATAAATTATTTAAATTATATTATGTCGCACTCATAATTTATTTTGTAATAAATATTTTTTAAAAATAAATTAAAAATAATTAAAATGAATATTTAAAATAATAATAAATTGAAATAAAAATTTGATTTATTAATTATTAAGTAGCATATAACAGTTTAATGGTTTATGTATTTAGGCATTATGGGCCTTAGAAGTTTACTGATTTAACTATGTATGCATTTAGTGGTTTATAGGTTTTATTTAAAAATTAAAATAACAAAAGATTTATTTTTATAATTTTTTGATATTTTCAAAGGTTATAACATTTGAAAATATAATAATTTTTAAATTTTTTTCAAAAGTGAATTCAATATTTAGTTATAATAATCATTATATTTATATATCATATAAATTCAATATAAATAATTTTATTGATAAATTTTATAATAATGATCAAAAATTAATTAATAATCTATTATTAATAAGATAGATATCAATTAAAATATAATATAAAACCTAAAATGATTCAGAAGAAATCAAAATATATTACTATATAATAAATTGTTGTTTTGAAATTTTTTTTTTTAAAGTTTATTCCTATTTTTTTGATGAAAATTAATTTATATAAATTATATTTGTCTAACTCATAATTTATTTTTAATTAATATTTATATAAAAATAAACAAATAAATAATTAAAATGAATATTTACAATTATAATGAAAAAAATAATATTGAGATTTATTATTTATTATTTAGGGTATACCGGTATAATTTAAATTAGATATGTCATACTAATAATTTATTTTGTAATTAATATTTCTAAAATAATAATCTGTTAAATAATTAAAATACAAATTTAAAATTATACTGAATAAAAATTAAAATGAGATTTATGAATTATTATTAATGTATACCAGTTTAATGGTTTAAGTATTTAGTGGTTTTGTCGTTTAAAAGTTTAGTGATTTATGTATTTAGGCATTCAGTGGTTTATAGGTTTTATTTAAACAATGAAATAACAAAAAAATTATTTTTGATATTTTTTTACATTTTCAAAGGTTATAACATTTGGAAATATAATAATTTTTAAATTTTTTCAAATGTAAATATAATATTATTTATAATAATCTTAATAATTATAAGAAATTTAAATTCAATATAAATGATTACATTTCTAGATATTATAATAATGATCAAAAAATAAATTAATAAACTATTATTAATAAAATAGATATTATTTAAAAAGTATTTGCAAAATCTAAATTTATTCAAATCAAAGTAAAATATATTACTAAATAATAATTTTTTTAATGTTTTGATTTTTTTATAAGTTTATATTTTTGTTATTCAAAATAAATTATTTAAATTATATTTGTCTTAATCATAATTTATTTTGTAATTTATAATTTTATAATAATAAACTAATAAACAATTAAAATGAATATTTAAAATTATAATGAATACAAATAAAATTAAGATTTATTATTTATTTTTTAGGATATACCAGTTTAATTGTTTAAGTATTAAGGTGTTTTGTGGTTTAGGAGTTTAGTTATTTAATTGTTTAGACCTTTAGTGATTTATAGTTTTTATTTAGAGAATTAAAAAACAAAAAATTTAATTTTTTGATTTTTTTTAATTTTTGAAAGTTATAACCATTTAAAATATAATAATTTTTATTTTTTTTAAATGTGAATAAAATATTTAGTTATAATTATATTAATAATTATATATAATGTAAACTCAATATAAATAATTTTATTGATAGATATTATAATAATGATCAATAAATAAATTAATAAACTAGTATTTATAAGAATGATATAAATTAAAATATAATTGTAAAATCTAAAATGATTCAAAATCAAAATATGATATCTTACTAAATAATAATTATTTATTATTAAAAATTTATCTTTTTTTATCAGAATTTTTTTAATAATAAATAAATTATTTAAACTATATATGTCGCACTAATAATTTATTTTGTAATTAATATTTCTATAAAAATAAACTGATAAATAATTAATATAAATATTTAAAATTATAATGAATATTTAAAATTATAATATTTAAAATTTATTTTGTAATTTATTTTGTAATTATTTATGATTTATTATTTGGACTATACTAATTTAATGTTTTATGTATTTATGGGCTTCGGGGTTTACGAGTTTAGTCATTTTAGAATTTAGTCATTTAGTGGTTTATAGGTTTTATATAAAAAATAAAATAACAAAAAATTTATTTTTGTTATTTTTTCTCATTTTTGAAAGTTATAACCTTTGAAAATATAATAATTTATAATTTTTTTTTGAAAAGCGAATATAATATGAAGTTATAATAATCATAATAATTATATATCATATAAATTCAATATAAACTATTTTATTGATATATATTATAATAATGATCATAAAAAAGTAATAAACTATTTTTAATAAGATAAATATTGTTTAAAATATATATTCAAAACCTAAAATGACTCAAAAACAAAGTGAAATATTTTACTAAATATTAATTTTATATTTTTACATTTTTGTATCCATTTATAAGCCTATATATTTTTTGATGAAAAATAAATTATTTAAATTATATTTGTCTCACTAATAATTTATTTTTTAATTTATATTTCTATAAAATTAAACTAATAAATAATTAAAATGTATATTTAAAATTATAATGAATACTAATAAAAATGAGATTTATTATTTATTATTTAGGGTATAACTATTTAATTGTTTAAGTTTTTTGTGGTTTTGAGGTTAATGAGTTTATTGATTTATATGTTTACACATTTAGGTATTTATAGGTTTTATTTGATCAAAGAAATAACAAAAAATTTATTTTTATGAATTTTCGTGATTTTCAAATGTTATAACCTTTAAAAATATAATGATTTTTTAATAGTTATAAAATATGAATACAATACTCAGTTATAATAATCTTAAAAATTATATTTGTTGTAAATTCAATATAAAAAAATTTATTAATATATATTATTATAATGATAAAAAATAAAATAATAAACTATTATTAATAAGAAAGATATTAATTAAAAATATATTTGCTAAAAACAAAATAATTCAAAATCACACTAAATTATATTACTAAATAAAATTTTAAAATCTTGAAATTTTGTATATTTTTATAAGCTTATTTTTTTTTCATAAAAAATAATTTATTTAAATTATATATGTCTCACTCATTATTTAATTAGTAATTAATATTTCTATAAGAATAAACTAAAAAATAATTGAAATGAATATTTAAAATTATAATGAATACAAATAAAAATTAGATTTATTATTTATTATTTATTATTTATGTTATATATGTTTAATGGTTTAAGTATTTAGTGGATTTAGGTGTTTAGGAGTATAGAGATTTAAATGTTTAAGCTTTTAGTGGTTTATAAGTTTTATTTAAATAATAAAATAATAAAAAAATTATTTTTGTGATATTTTATCATTTTTGAAGGTTATAACCTTTGAAAATATAATAATTTTTAAATTTTTTTCAAAAGTAAATATAATTTTAGTTAAAATAATCTTACTAAATATTAGACATTTAAATTGAATATAAGTAATCTTATTGTCAGATATTATAAAATTGAACAAATAATAAATTAATAAACATTTATTAATAAGATTGATAGCAATTAAAATATTATTGCAAAACAATTATATAATGATTCAAAATCAAAGTAAAATATATTACTAAATAATACTTTTTTGTTTTTAAAATTTTACTTCTTTTTATAAGCTTATAGTTTTTTTGATTTAATATAAATTATTAAAATTATATTTGTCTATCTCATTATTTATTTTGTGATTAATATTTCTATAAAAAATAAACTAATAAATAATTAAAATGAATATTTAAAATTAATATGTATACAAATTAAAATGTGAATACTATGTATAATTATATTAATCTTACTAATTATATATCATATAAACTCAATATAAACAATTTTAATGATAGATATTATAATAATGATCAAAAATTAAATTAATAAACTATTATTAATAATATATATATATATAAATTAAAATATATTTACATAACACAAAATGATTCAAAATCAAATCAAAATATATTACTAAATAATAATATTTAATTTTTAAATTTGTCCTTCTTTTTATAAGCTTATATTTTTTTTGATTAAAAATAAATTATTTAAATAATATTTGTCTCACTCGAAATTTATTATGTAATTAATTTTTCAAAAAAATTAAACTAAAAATAATTAAAATGAATATTTAAAATTATAATAAATAGAAATAAAAATAAGATTTATTATTATAAAGTAGTATATAGATGTTAAACTGTTTATGTATTTAGAGGTTACGGGGTTTATGAGTTTACTAATTTAAGTAAGTAAGCATTTAATGGTGTATAGATTTTATTTAAAAAATAAAATAACTAAAAATTTATTTTTATTTTTTTTCTCTTCTTTTTTAAGATTATAACCTTTGAAAATATAATAATTTTTAGATTTTTTTTAAAAGTGAATACACTATTTATTTATAATAATCATAATAATTATATATCATATAAATTCAATATAAACAATTTTATTGATAGATATTCTAATAATTATCAAAAAATAAATTAAAATCTATTATGAATAAGATTGATATTACTTAAAATATAATATCAAAACCTAAAATGATTCAAAAGCAAAGCAAAATATATTACTTAATAATAATTATTTGTTTTTAAATTTTATTTCTTTTTATAAGCTTATCTATTTTTTGATGAAAAATTATTTTTATAAATTATATTTTTAAATCATAATTTATTTTATAATTAATATATATATATAAATAAAAACCTTAACAATCAAAATGAATTTTTTAAATTATAATGAAAACAAATAAAAATGAGATTAATTAAGTATTATTTAGGGTATACCGGTTTAAAGGATTATCTATATAGCGGTATCGTGAATTTGTAGTTTAGTGATTTAAGTGTTTAGGCATTTAGTGATTTATAGGTTTTATTTAAACAATGAAATAACAAAAAAATATATATTTTTTATTTTTTCACATGTTAAAAGGTTATAATCTTTGAAAATATAAAAATTGTAAAACTTTTTTCAAAAGTGAATACGATATTTAGTTATAAAAATTATTAAATTTATATATCATATAAATTTAATATAAAATTTTTTTATTGATAAATATCTAATAATGATCAAAAAATAAATTAATAATCTTTAATTAATAAGTTAGATATCAATTAAAATATAATTACAAAAACTAAAATGATTTAGAAACAAAGCAAAATATATTACTATATAATATTTTTTTGTTTTTAATTTTTTTCTTCTTTTATTAAGTTTATCTATATTTTTTTGTTGAAAAATAATTTATATAAATTATATTTGTATAACTTATAATTTATTTTGTAATTAATATTTATATAAAAATAAACAAATAAATAATTAAAATGAATATTTAAAATTATAATGAAAAAAATAAAAATGAGATTTATTATTGATTATTTAGGATATACATGTTTAAAAAATTTATCTATTTAGGGTTTTCGAGATTTAGAATTTATTGATTTAAGTATTTAAGCATTTAATGGTTTATAGGTTTTATTCAAACAATGAAAGAAAAAAAAATTTATTTTTGATTTTTTTCAAATTTTCAAAGGTTATAACATTTGAAAATATAATAATTTTAAAATTTTTAAAAAATGTGAATACAATATTTTGTAATAATAAATATTATAACTATATATAATATAATCTATAATATAAACAATTTTATTGATAGATATTATATCAATTATCAAAAAATAAATTAATAAACAATTATTAATATGATAGATATAAATTAAAAATAATTAAAAATCCTAAAATGATTCAAAATCAATGTAAAATTTATTACTAAATAATAATTTTTTTTAGTTTTTGCATCATTTTATAAGCTTATTTGTTTTTTTGATGGAATATATATTATTTAAATTATATTTGTATCACTCATAATTTATTTTGTAATTAATATTTCTATAAATTATTTAAATTATATTTAAGGTTTACGAGTTTAAAGGTATAAGTATTTAGGGGCTTCGGGATTTAAGTATTTAGATATTTATGTATTTAGGCATTTAATGGTTTATAAGTTTTATTTAAACCATGATATAACAAAAAATGTATTTTTGTTATTTTTTCTCATTTTTGAAGGTTATAAACTTTGAAAATATAACAATTTTTAAATTTTTTTTATATGTGAATACTATATTTAGTTATGATAATTTTAATAATTATATATCATGTAAATTCAATATAAACAATTATATTGAAATATATTATATTAATGATCAAAAAATAAATTAATAAACTATTATTAAAAAGATGGATATTATTTTAAATATATTTGCAAAATGTAAATTTATTCAAAATCAAAGTAAAATATATTACAAAATAATACTTTCTTTGATGTTTTGCTTCTTTTTATATGTTTAAATTTTTTTTTATTAAAAGTAAATTATTTAGATTATATTTGTCTTCCTCATAATTCATATTTAATTTATAATTCTATAAAAAAAACTAATAACAATTAAAATGAATATTTAAAACTATAATGAATACAAATAAAATTGAGATTTATTATTTATTATTTTGGATATACTAGTTTAATGGTTTAATTATTAAGGTGTTTTTGGGTTTAGTGATTTATGTGTTTAAAACATTAGTGATTAATGGTTTTTATTTAAAGAATTAAAAAATTAAAAATTAAATTTTTTGATTTTTTTTAATTTTTGAAGGCTATAACCTTTGAAAATATAATAATTTTTAATTTTTTTTAAATGTTAATATAATATTTAGTTATAATATTCTTAATAATTATATATAATGTAAACTCAATATAAATAATTAGATTAATAGATATTATAATAATGATCAATAAAAAATTAATAAACTATTATTAATGAGAATGATATAAATTAAAATATAATTTCAAAAACTAAAATGATTCAAAATCAAAATAAAATATATTACAAAATAATAAATTTTTGTTTTTAAAATTTTGCCTCTTTTTATAAGCATATATATTTTTTTCATATAAAATAAATTATTTAAAATAGATCCGTCTCACTTATAATTTATTTTGTAATTAATATTTCTATAAAAATAAACTAAAAATAATTAAAATAAAAATTTAAAATTATACTTAATAAAAATTAATATAAGATTTATGATTTATTATTAATGTATACCAAATTAATAGTTTAAGTATTCATTATAATTAAAATATTATTTTTTTCATTATAATTTAAAATATTCATTTTAATTATTTATTTGTTTATTTTTAGTAAATATTAATTACAATATAAATTATAAGTTTGAGAAATATAATTTATATAAATTATTTTTCATCAAAAAATATAGTTAAACTTATAAAAAGAAAAAAATATTTCAAAACAAATTTTATTATATAGTAATATATTTTGAATTCCTTCTGAATCATTTTAGGTTTTGTAATTATATTTTAATTGATAACTATCTTATTAATAATATATTATTAATTTATTTTTGATCATTATTAGAATATTTATCAATAATATTATTTATATTGAATTTATATGAAATATAAATATAATGATTATTATAACTAAATATTGAATTCACTTTTGAAAAAAATTTAAAAATTATTATATTTTCCAAGGTTATAACATTTGAAAATATCAAAAAATAAAAAAAAAATTTTTGTTTATTTATTTTTTAAATAAAACCTATAACCATTAAATGCATACACAGTTAAATCAGTAAACTCCTAAACATCGTAATGCCTAAATACATAAACCATTAAAATGCTATATACTACTTAATAATTAATAAATCTAATTTTTATTTCTATTTATTATAATTTTAAATATTTATTTTAATTATTTATTAGTTTATTTATATAGAAATATTTATTACAAATAATTTATGAATGCGAGAAATATATTTTAAATAATTTATTTTTAATCAAAAAATATATATACGCTCATAAAAGAAGTAAAAATTTAAAAATTAAAAATTATTATCCAGTAATATATTTTACTTTAATTTTGAATCAATTTGGATTTTGTAAATATTTTTTACTTAATATCTATCTTATTATTAATAGTTTATTAATTTAATTTTTGATCATTATTATAATATCTATCAATAAAATTATTTATATTGAATTTATATCATTTATAATTATTAATATTATTATACCTAAATATTATATTCACATTTCAAATAATTTTAAATATTATTATATTTTCAAAGGTTATTACATATGAAAATGAAAAAAAATTACAAATTTTTTTTGTTATTTTATTGATTAAATAAAACCTATAAACCACTAAATGCCTAAAAACCTAAATTGCTAAACTCCTAAAAGACAAAACCTCTAAATATTTAAACCATTAAACTGGTATACATTAATAATAAATCATAAATATCAATTTAATTTTTATTCAGAATAATTTTAAATTTTTATTTTAATTAATTTTCAGATTATTTTTATAGAAATATTAAATACAAAATAAATTATTTGTAAGAGAGATCTAATTTAAATTAGACCAGTATAACCAAAATAATAAATAATAAATCTCATTTTTTTATTATAATTTTAAATATTCATTTTAATTATATATTTGTTTATTTTTATAAAAATATTAATTACAAAATAAATTATGATTTAAAGAAAAATATAATTTATATAAATTATGTTTCATCAAAAAAATATATAGATAAATTTCTAAAAACAAATTTCATAACAAAAAATTATTTTATAGTAATATATTTTGCTTTGCTTCTGAATAATTTTAATATTTATAATTATATTTTAAATGATATATATCTTATTAATAATAGATTATTAATTTATTTTTTGTCATTATTAGAATATTTATCAATAAAAATGTTTATATTGAATTTATAAGATAAATAAATTTAATAATTATTATATCTAAATATTGTATTCACTTTTAAAAAAATTTTAAAATTTTTATATTTTCAAAGATTATAACCATTGAACATGTGAAAAAATAAAAAATATATATTTTTTTGTTATTTCATTGTTTAAATAAAACCTATACACCACTAAATGACCAAACACTTAAATCACTAAACTACAAAATCTCGATAGCCCTATATAGATAATCATTTAAACTGGTATACACTAAATAATAATTAATAAATATCATTTTTATTTGTTTTCATTATAATTTTAAAAAATCATTTTGATTTTTAGTTTTTTATTTGTATATCTGTATTAATTATAAAATAAATTATGAATTAAAAATATAATTTATAAAAATTATTTTTCATCAAAAAATAGATAAGCTTATAAAAATAATAAAAATTTAAAAACAAATAATTATTATTTAGTAATATATTTTGTTTTGCTTTTGAATCATTTTAGGTTTTGATATTATATTTTAAGTAATATCAATCTTATACATAATAGATTTTTAATTTATTTTTTGATAATTATTATAATATCTATCAATAAAATTGTTTATATTGAATTTATATGATATATAATTATTATGATTATTATAAATAAATATTGTATTCACTTTTGAAAAAAATTTAAAAATTATTATATTTTCAAAACTTATAACCTTAAAAAATTAGAAAAAATAATAAAAATAAATTTTTTGTTTTTTCATTTTTTAAATAAACCCTATAGATCATTAAATGCTTACTTACTTATATCAGTAAGCTCATAGATCCCGAAACCTCTAAATACATAAACCTTTTAACAACTATATACTACTTAATAATAATAAATCTCATTTTTATTTCTATTTATTATAATTTTAAATAATCATTTTAATTATTTATAGTTTAATTATTCAGAAAAATTAATTACAAAAAAATGACTAAACTCCTAATCCCCGAAGCTCATAAATAATCAAAACATTAAATTAGTTTAGTCTAAATAATAAATCATTATTCTCATTTTTATTAGTATTCATTATAACTTTAAATATTCATTTTAATTATTTATCATTTTATTTTTATAGAAATATTAATTACAAAATAAATTATTAGTGAGACAGATATAATTTAAATTATTTATTATTCATCAATAAAATATATATGCTTATAAAAAGAGGCAAAATTTTTAAAATAAAAAATTATTTTTTATTAATATATCTTATTTTGATTTTGAATCATTTTAGATTTAACAATTATATTTTAATTTATATCATTCTTATTAATACTAGTTTATTAATTAATTTATTAATGATTATTATAATATTTATTAATTAAATTATTTATATTTAGTTTACATTATATAAAATTATTAAGATTATTATAATTAAATATTATAATCCCATTTAAAAAAATTTAAAAATTATTATATTTTCAAAGGTTATAGCATTCAAAAATTAAAAAAAAAATCAAAAATTAAATTTTTTTGTTTTTTCATTCTTTAAATAAAAACTATAAATCACTAAAGGTTAAACAATTAAATCGCTAAACTCGTAAACCACTAAACACCTAAATACTTAAACCATTAAACTGGTATATCCTGAATAATAAATAATAAATCTCAATTTTATTTGTATTCATTATAATTTTCAATATTCATTTTAATTATTTATTAGTTTATTATTATAGAACTATAAATTACAAAATAAATTATAAGTAAGACAAATATAATTTAAATAATTTATTTTTAAAAACAAAAATATAAACTTATAAAAATAGCAAAACATTAAAAAAAATTATTATTTAGTAATATATTTTACTTTGATTTTGAATAAATTAAGATTTTGCAAATATATTTTAAATAATATCTATCTTATTAATAATAGTTTATTAAATTTTTTTTGATCATTATTATGATATCTAGCAATGTAATTATTTATATTGAATTTAAATGACTTATAATTATTAAGATTATTATAACTTAATATTATATTTACATTTGAAAAAAATTTAAAAATTATTATATTTTCAAATGTTATAACTTTTGTAAATGTGAAAAAATATCAAAAATAATTTTTATGTTATTTCATTGTTTAAATAAAACCTATAGACCACTAAATGCCTAAAAACATAAATCGCTAAACTTCTAAATGACAAAACCTATAAATACTTGAACCATTAAACTCGTATACATTAATAATAATTCATAAATCTCATTTTAATTTTTATTCACTATAATTTTAAATTTTTATTTTAATTATTTAACAATTTATTTTCTTGAAATATTAATTACAAAATAAATTATTAGTAAGATAGATATAATTTAAATTAAACCGGTATACCTTTAATAATAAAGAATAAATATTATTTTTTTTCATTATAATTTTAAATATTCATTTTAATATTTATTTGTTTATTTTTATATAAATATTAATTACAAAATAAATTATGAGTTAGACAAATATAATTTATATTAATTATTTTTCATCAAAAAAATTTAGATAAAATTTTAAAAAGAAAAAAAAATTCAAAACAAAAAATTATTATATAGAAATATATTTTTCTGTGCATCTTAATCATTTTTGGTTTTGTAATTATATTTTAATTGATATCTATCTTATTAATAATAGATTATTATTTTATTTTTGATAATTATTATAATATTTATCAATACAATTATTTATAATGAATTTATATAAAATATAATTACAATGATTATTATAACTAAATATAAAATTGACTTTTGAAAAAAAATTAAAAATTATAATATTTTCAAAGGTTATAACCTTTGAAAATATCAAAAAATAATAAAAATAATTTTTATTTTATTTTATTTTGTAAATAAAACCTATAAACCTCTAAATGCATACACAATTAAATCAGTAAACTCCTAAACTCCGTAATACCTAAATACATAAACCATTAAACTACTATATAATACATAATAATTAATAAATCTAATTTTTATATCTATTTATTATAATTTTAAATATTCATTTTAATTATTTATAAGTTTATTTTTTAGAAATATTTATAACAAAATAAATTATGAGTGCGAAAAATATAATTTAAATATTTTATTTTTAATCAAAAAAGATATATACGCTTATAAAAGAAGTAAGATTTAAAAATTAAAAATTATTATTCAGTAATATTTTTTTCTTTAATTTCGAATCAATTTGGGTTTTCTAAATATTTTTAAATTAATATCTATCTTATTATTAATTGTTTAATAATTTAATTTTTGATAATTATTATAATATATATCAATAAAATTGTTTATATTTAATTTATATGATATATAATTATTAATATTATTATAACTAAATATTGTATTAACATATCAGAAAATTTTAATTTTTATTATATTTTGAGAGGTTATAACCTCTGAAAATGAGAAAATATTTCCAATTTTTTTGTTATTTTATTGTTTAAATAAAACCTATAAAATACTAAATGCATAAAAACATAAATCTCTAAACTCCTAAATGTCAAAACCATTAAACTGGTATACATTAATAATAAATCATAAATCTCATTTTAATTTTTATTCAGTATAATTTTAAATATTTATTGTAATTATTTATCAGCTTATTTTTATAGAAATATTAATTATTATTTAAGGTATACTGATTTAAAGGATTATCTATATAGGGGTATCATGATTTTGTAGTTTAGTGATTTAGGTGCTTAGGCATTTAGTGATTTATAGGTTTTATTTAAACAATGAAATAAATATAATATATATATATATATATTTTTTACATGTTCAAAGGTTATAATCTTTGAAAATATAAAAATTTTAAACCTTTTTTCGAAAGTGAATACTATATTTAGTTATAATAATTATTAAATTTATATATGATATAAATTCAATATAAATATTTTTATTGATAAATATTCTAATAATGATCAAAAAATAAATTAATAATCTATTATTAATAAGATAGATATCAATTAAAATATAATTATAAAACCTAAAATGATTCAGAAGCAAAGCAAAATATATTACTATATAATAATTTTTAGTTTTGAAAATTTTTTTTCTTTTAAAAAGTTTATCTATAATTTTTTGAAGAAAAATTATTTATATAAATTATTTTTGTCTAGCTCAATTTATTTTGTAATTAATATTTATATATAAATAAACAAATAAATAATTAAAATGAATATTTAAAATTATAATTAAAAAAATGAGATTTATTATTTAGGGATACTATTTTAATTTAAATTAGATCTGTCTCACAAATAATTTATTTTTTAATTAATATTTCTATAAAAATAAATTAAAAAATAATTACATTAAAAATTTAAAATTCTTCTGAATAATAATTAAAATGAGATTTATGATTTATTATGAATGTATACCAGTTTAATGGTTTTGACATTTAGGAGTTTAGAGATTTTTGTTTTTAGGCATTTATTATTTTATAGGTTTTATTTAAACAATAAAATAACAAAAAAATTTGAATTATTTTCTCATTTTCAGAGGTTATAACATATGAAAATATAATAAAATTTAAGATATTCTGATATGTGAATACAATATTTAGTTATAATAATATTATTAATTATATATAATATAAATTCAATATAAACAATTTTATCGATAGATATTATAATAATGATCAAAAATTAAATTAATAAACAAATAATAATAAGATAGATATTAATTAAAAAATATTTAGAAAACCCAAATTGATAAATTTTATATTTCTTCTTTTATAAGCGTATATACCTTTTTTGATTAAAAATAAAATATTTAAATTATATTTTTTGCACTCATATTTTATTATGTAATAAATATTTCTATAAAAAAAACTAATAAATAATTAAAATGAATATTTAAAATTATAATAAATAGAAATAAAAATTAGATTTATTAATTATTATGTATTATATAGCGGTTTAATGGTTTATGTATTTAGGCATTAAGGGGTTTAGAAGTTTACCGATTTAATTGTGTATGCATTTAGTAGTTTATAGTTTTTATTTAAGAAAAAAAATAAAAAAAAAGTATTTTTATTATTTTTTGATATTTTCAAAGGTTATAACCTTTGAAAATATAATAATTTTTAAATTTTTTTCAAAAGTGAATAAATATTTATTTATAATAATCATAATAAGTATATATCATATAAATTCAATATAAATAATTTTATTGATACATTTCTAATAATTATCAAAAAATAAATTAAAAATGTATTATTAATAAGATTGATATTACTTAAAATATAATATCAAAACCTAAAATGATTCATAAGCAAAGCTAAATATATTACTTAATAATAATTATTTGTTTTTAAATTTTTATTCTTTTTATAAGCTTATCAATTTTTTGATGAAAAATAATTTTTAGAAATTATATTTTTAACTAATAATTTATTTTATAATTAATATATTATATAAATAAAAAACTTAACAATCAAAATGAGATTTATTAATTATTATTTAGGGTATATCGGTTTAATGGATTATCTATATAGGGGTATCGAAATTTTATAGTTTAGTGATTTAAGTGTTTAGGTATTTAGTGATTTATAGGTTTTATTTAAAGAATGAAATAACAAAAAAAAATATTTTTTTTTATTTTTTCACATGTCCAAAGGTTATAAACTTTGAAAATATAAAAATTTTAAAACTTTTTTTCAAAAGTGAATATAATATTTAGTTATAATAATCATTATATTTATATATCATATAAATTCAATATAAACAATTTTAATGATAAATATTCTAATAAAGATTAAAAAATAACTTAATAATCTATTATTAATAAGATAGATATCAATTAAAATATATTTACAAAACCTAAAATGATTCAGAAATAAACAAAATATATTACTATATAATAATTTTTTGATTTGAAATTTTTTTTTAAAAAGTTTATCTATATTATTTTGATGAAAAATAATTTATATAAATTATATTTGTGTAACTCATAATTTTTTTGTAATTAATATTTATAAAAAAAATAGACAAATAAATAATTAAATTTGAATATTTAAAATTAAAATGAAAAAAAATGAGATTTATTATTTATTTTTTACGATATACCGGTTTAATTTAAATTAGATCTGTCTCACTAATAATTTATTTTGTAATTAATATTTCTATAAAAATAAACTGATAAATAATTAAAATAAAAATTAAAATTATACTAAATAATTAAAATAATTTATTTTGGTCCTCTCTCAACTCTAGAATGATTGCTAAAACTCTAACCAAAATAATAAGAGCTTTTACTTTATCTCTATTATGTCTCATCATATTTGATGTTGAATCGCTGGGCTATAAAAAGTAATTTGACTCATGTACGCTAACAGACTAAACCAAAGTTGTACTCCTATGTGTTGAAATACCTAATTGTTGAGGATGCTATTTATAGTGATTATTTTAATTTCTTCTAAAATATCTATCAAGCACACACTCAAAGTAATTTTTTTTAAAACATAGTTCACCTCTAAAAAAATAACAACCTTGTAGCCTATTAGAACATACTATCCCCAGGGCGGTTTGAGCAGGGCAAGAATATGGGCTCTCTTTCAATCAAGAATCAAAAAATTTATTTTATTGGCATGTCTAAGCCTTTTTTTATATACTCATGTATATGAAAAGTATCATTTCTTTCTTTTTATATTAAATGAGTTATGTATACAAGCTCACAATACCCAAAAAGGTATAAATGAATCATATTCAAAATTATAAAAGGTTTTAATCATTGCTCAAAATATTAGTCTTGCATATTGACACTTGAGGTCACAAATCAAAGGAAAAAGTCATAGTTATATTTTCAATCACAAGAATTTTAGCTATAGAAAGTTATAAAGAGTAGTACTCGAGCTTTAACTATTTCTAGGGTCACAATTTTGCTCTTGAGGAATGTCCAAAGAGTATATCTTGGGTTAGAATGCTTCCTCCTCGAGCTCTAAGAAGTGGCTGTATGCTGCACCGAAAAAATATCAAAAAATAAGGATGCATCGGTGTGCATGCGTGATGAGGTCCATCTCATAGTTTAATTATCTACGCGTACAACCAAGCTAGAATACAAGTAAAATTACAAAATGCTATAAAGATGGGTTTTCTACTCCCGAAAGTGTAGCATCGCCTAATGTGTATTTACAGAATGTATTAGTGGGCACCACTTAGAGACACTCATGGGTCCAGTTGCTCACATCGAATGCTACTTAGAGAACATACAAGATTGTGTGTGTGAGTATGTCATGATCCATCTCTACAAGTACATGGTGCATACAAAGTCCAAAATAGAAATAAGACTACAAACATAAACTACAAGTTTGAATCTTTTGCTCCCGTGTGGCTTGTCTGGACTCCATTGCTTACTGGCCCTGCTTGGTGATGCTTCGGATTTTTCTGGCTATGCAATTAATCATGGATTACCTGCTATTCCTATTGTTCTACGGTTGTGTGGCCCTCAATGCTGCCTGATAGGGCTAGTGGGACCCAACCCTAGCTACTCCTAGGTTTACTCCCGACCATTTGCTCGGTCTCGTCAGTTGTCTGAATGTTATCATCCCGACCTACTTTTGGGGCCCTCTAAAAGCTGGTGGCCCATACTTCTGGCTACTTCCAGGACTTGCTGGGCCCTCTAAATGGTACACCAAAATGGACAAGAATATGTGCACGTGTGTACTGTGGTCCATCGCAATGTCTGTGTGGTGTAGTAGTATCATGGTTTAGAAGTTTAGTAATTTAAGTATTTAGGTATTTTGTGGTTTATAGGTTTTATTTATATTATTAAATAACAAAAAAAATTAATTTTATGATTTTTTCTAATCTTCAAGGTTATAACCATTGAAAATATTATAATTTTTAATTTTGTTTCAAATGTTAATACAATATTTAATTATAATAATCATAAAAATTAAATATCATGTAAATTCAATATAAATAAATTTATTGATCATTTTTATAATACTGATCATAAAATAGATTAATAAACTATTATTAATAAGATAGATATTAATTAAAATATATTTGAAAAACTTAAAATAATTCAAAATCATTGTAAAATATATTACTAAATAATAATTTTTTATTTTTAAATTTTTGATTCTTTTTATAAGCATATAAATTTTTTTGATGAAGATAAATTATTTAAATTATATGACTCATTCATTATTTTTTTTTGCAATTAATATTTCTATAAAAATAAACTAATAAATATTTAAAATGAATATTAAAATTATAATGAATGCAAATAAAAATGTGATTTATGATTAATTATTTAGAATATACCGGTTTAATCGTTTAAGTATTTAGGAGTTCAGGAGTTTAGTGATTTAAGTGTTTAGGAATTTAATAGTTTATATGTTTTATTTAAATAATGAAATAACAAAAAAATTATTTTTCAAATTTTTTATCAATATTGAAAGTTATAACCTTTATAAATATAATAATTTTTAAATTTTTTTCAAATGTGAATACAATATTTAGTTATAATAAACTTAATAATTATATATCATGTAAATTAAAAATAAACAATTTTATTGATAGATATTAATAAACTAAATATAAATATAAATATAATAATGATCATAAAATAAATTAATAAACTATTATTTATTGATAGATATTTATATATTATTTATAAATACATAAACCTTTAAAGATGGTTTAAATGTTTAAGTATTTAAGGGTTTGTGGTTTTTGGGTTTAAAAGTTTAATGATTTAAGCGTTTAGGCATTTTGTAGTCTATAGGTTTTATATAAATAAAAAAATAACAAAAAATTTATTTTTGTTATTTTATCTCACTTTCAAAGATGATAACCTTAAAAAATATAATAATATTTAAATTATTTCAAATGTAAATATAATATTTAGTTATAATAATATTTATAATTATATAACATGTAAATTCAATATAAACAATTTTATTGATAAATATTCTAATAATGATCAAAAAATAAATAATAATCTTTTATTAATAAGATATATATCAATAAAAATAATAATACAAAACGTAAAATGATTCAGAAGCAAACCAAAATATATTACTATATAATAATTTTTTGTTTTGAAAATTTTTTTTCTTTTAAAAAGTTTATTTATAATTTTTTTATGAAAAATAATTTATATAAATTATTTTTGTCTAGCTCAATTTATTTTGTAATTAATATTTATATATAAATAAACAAATAAATAATTAAAATGAATATTTAAAATTATAATGAAAAAAATGAGATTTATTATTTATTATTTAGAAATACTGTTTTAATTTAAATTAGATCTTTCTCACGAATAATTTATTTTGTAATTAATATTTCTATAAAAATAAACTGATAAATAATTAAAATGAATATTTAAAATTATAATGAATACTAATAAAAAAGAGATATGATTTTTTATTTAGGGTATTCCTATTTAATGGTTTAAATTTGTTATGGTTTTGGGGTTAAGGAGTTTATTGATTTAGGTGTTTATAGGTTTTATTTATTCAATGAAATAACAAAAAATTTAATTTTATGAATTTTCGTGATTTTCAAAGGTTATACCCTTTGTAAATATAATAATTTTTTAATCTTTCTAAAATATAAATATAATACATTTGTTATAATAATATTAATAATTATATTTGATGTAAATTTAATATAAAAAAATTTATTAATTTAAATTATTATAATGATCGAAAAAAAATTAATAAACTATTATTAATAAGATAGATATTAATTAAAATATATTTGCAGAACCCAAAATAATTCAAAATCAATGTAAATTATATTACTAAATAAAATTTTAAATTTTTGAAATTTTGCTTATTTTTATAAGCTTATTTTCTTTTTATAAAAAATAATATATTTAAATTATATGTCCCACTCATTATTTATTTTGTAATTAATACTTCTATAAAAATAAACTAAAAAATAATTAAATTGAATATTTAAAATCATAATGAATACAAATAAAAATGAAATTTATTATTTATTATTTAGGTTATATAGGTTTAATGGTTTAAGTATTTAGGGGGTTTTGGTGTTAAGGAGTCTAGATATTTAAATGATTAGGAATTTAGTGGTTTATAAGTTTTATTTAAATAATAAAATAATAATAAAATTATTTTTGTGATTTTTTATCAATTTTGAAGGTTATAACCTAATAATAATAAAATAATTTTTAAATTTTTTTCAAATGTAAATATAATATTTAGTTATAATAATCTTAATATTTATAAGACATTTAAATTCAATATAAGTAATCTTATTGATAGATATTTATTTTTTGATTAAAAATAAATTATTAAAATTATATTTGTCTCACTCTTTATTTATTTTGCAATTAATATTTCTATAAAAAATAAACTAATAAATAATTAAAATGAATATTTAAGATTATAATGAATACAAATTAAAATGAGATTTATGATTTATTATATATGGTATACCTATTTAATGAATTGTTACTTTAGGGGTTTTGTCGTTTAGAAGTTTAGCAATTTATGTTTTTAAGCATTTAGTGGTTTATAGTTTTTATTTATATAATAAAAAAATTTTTTTTTTGATTTTATTTGATTTTCAAAGGTTATAACCTTTAAAAATAAAATAATTTTTAAATTTTTTGAAATGTGAATACCATGTATAATTATATTAATCTTACTAATTATATATCATATAAATTCAATATAAACAATTTTAATGATTGATAGTATAATCATGATGAAAAATTAAATTAATAAACTATTATTAATAATATAAATATTAATTAAAATATATTTAAATAACACAATATGATTTAAAATCAAATCAAAATATATTACTAAATAATAATATTTAATTTTCACATATTTCCTTCTTTTTATAAGCTTATATTTTTTATTGATTAAAAATAAATTATTTAAATAATATTTGTCTCACTCAAAATTTTTTTGTAATTAATTTTTCTAAATAATTAAACTATAAATAATTAAAATGAATATTTAAAATTATAATAAAATAGAAATAAAAAAGAGATTTATTATTTATTAAGTAGTATATAGCTGTTAAAAGGTTTATGTATTAAGGGGTTTTGGGATCTATGAGCTTACTGATATAAGTAAGTAAGCTTTTAAGGAAATATAGAGTTTTATTTTAAAAATGAAATAACAAAAAATTTATTTTTATTATTTTTTCTCATTTTTTAAGGTTATAACCTTTGAAAATATAATAATTTTTAAATTTCTTTTCAAAAGTGAATACAATATATATTTATAATAATCATAATAATTATATATCATATAAATTCAATATAAATAATTTTATTCATATATATTCTAATAATTATCAAAAAATAAATTAAAAATCTATTATGAATAAGATTGATATTACTTATAATATAATATCAAAACCTAAAATGATTCAAAAGCAAAACAAAATATATTACTTAATAATAATTATTTGTTTTTAAATTTTTATTCTTTTATAAGCTTATCAATTTTTTGATGAAAAATAATTTTTATAAATTATATTTTTAACTAATAATTTATTTTATAATTACTATATATATATAACTTAACAATCAAAATGAATTTTTAAAATTATAATGAAAACAAATAAAAATGAGATTTATTAATTATTATTTAGGGTATACCGGTTTAAAGGATTATCTATATAGGGGTATTGGGATTTTTTAGTTTAGTGATTTAAGTGTTTAAGCATTTAGTGATTTATAGGTTTTATTTAAACAATGAAATAACAAAAAATAATTATTTTTTTTTATTTTTTGACATTTTCAAATGTGAT
>JAREIK010013680.1:0-50865 GCA_029783825.1 Sapria himalayana
ATCATCAGAATAAATAATTCTTAACCCAGCATAATATCAACCTCCATGGTCATCTCATTTCAATTCAGCAAAATAAAAATAATTTCGAATTCAAATCCTATTGACCTCCATGGTCTCCACTAACAAAAATGACCTCAACGGTCTCTTCAAAAATTTAAATAAGATTTCATCAAAAGCAAAATTTATCAATTTAACCAAATAATTAACACAATATCTAAGATAATTCACCATGGAGTCTTTTAGAAACTTAGACACTTATTCACCAAATAAACAAAATAATAATTCATGACATGTTTCAAATAGAATACAATTGGTCAAGAAATGCCCGGATTATCCTTTCTCTTTCTACCCTGAAAAAGAGAAACATCGAGGGTGAGATAACTCAGTAAAAAAAATATCACCATACTTGTGAGGCTAGGCACTCAAAGCTAGCTCACAAGGATAGTTTTGCTCAATCAATCAATCACCATACATAGGTTATGCAACAAATAGCGGCAATATGAAAAACAATATCAAATGAGATTCAGAGGTTTGAAACATAGAAATAAGTTTACTATTCAGGAATCCGTACATTCCAAACAAAGATCCATATAATGGGTCGGGTTCTACTCCTAGAGTTTTACTACCTATCTAGGAAGGCACTGGCTTTTCCCACACCATAGGGTACCATGTGAACAAGGCCTGATGACCTCCCAATCAGTTAAGTTTTTTGTGATTCATACCATCAAATGACATTAACGACTACAAGTTATAGCTGATAGTACTCAGCATGAGACAAAAATGGCAATATCAAAGAATAAAGCTGACCGTACTCATCGACTAATAATCAGAAGTACTATTTGATAGATAGATACATACATAGATAAAGAGACAAATAGAGAGATAAATAAATAGTTAGATAGATAGATAGATAAATTGATAGATAGATAAACATATTGGTAGATATACAAGTAGACTGATAGACAAATAGATAGATAGACATATACATAAGTAGATAGAGATAATAGATAGATAGATATATAAAAATATATATATACAGAATGATTGATAGACATAAAGATAGATAGACAATATATAGATAGGTAGATAGATAGATAAACAAATAGACACATAAAGATATACAGATAGATAGATATATAGATCGATAGATATATATATAGACAGCGTGACAAATAGACATATATGTAGATAGATAGATAGATAGAAAGATATATATATATATATATATATATATATAGATAAAAAGAAAAAGATAGTTAAATAGAAAGATAGATATACAAATATAGAGATATTCATATAGATAGAAGATAGATTGATAAAGGGATTGAAACATAGATTGACATATAAACATATAGATAGATAGATTAATATACAGATAGACAAATATAGAGATGATAAATAGATATATAGACAGAAAGACAGATAGATAGATAAAATCAAATAGATTGATAGATAGACAAATAGATTGATTTAAAATAGACAAATTGACAATAAACAAATAGTTAGATAGACAGAAAGAAAGAAAGATAAATAGAAAGGTAGATTGATAGATAGATAGATATGGAGAAAGATAGATATATAGATATTTAGAAAGACAGATAGACAGATAGACATATAAATAGACAGATAGATAGATAGATAGATAGATAGGCAGATAGAAAGATATTCAAATAGATAAAAAGTCATATATATATAGATAGATAGACATATATATGTATATAACAAATTGAAAGATAGATATATAGGCAGATAGATAGATTGATAGATCGATTTATAGACTGATAGATACAAAATAGTTAAATAGTGATATAGAAAGAATGATAATCATATAGATAGATAAATGGATGGATAAGACATTAACTTATAGACTGGTAGACTAATATACAGATAAAGAGATTGACAAATAGATAGATAGATAGATTGACAAATAGATAGATAGATGATAGACTTATAGATAGATAGATTAATTAATTAATAGATAGACAAAAGATAGATTGACATATAGACAGACAAATAGATAATGATAGATAGATAGACAAAAAGACAAATAGATAGATAGACAGATAAATTGACAGATAGATAAATAGGTAGGTAGATAGATAGATAAATAGATAGATATACTAATAGATAGACAGATAGAGATATAAATAGGTAGACATAAAGATAGACTAATAGACAAAAGATAAATAGATAGAAAGCCATATAGACAAATAGATATATAGATAGATACACAAATAGATAGATAGAAAGATAAATAGATAGATAGATTGATAGATAAAAAAATAGATAGATGGATATATATATATATATGTGTGTGTGTGTGTGTGTGTGTGTGTGTGTGTGTATGTTTTTATAAATAGATTGATTGAATGACTAATAAATAGATAGAAAGATAGATAGTTTGATAGTTACAAAGATAGAAAGATAGGCAAATAGACATATAGAAAAATAGACAGAAATATAGAAAGATAGGTAAATAGATAGATAGACAGATAAACTAATACTTATATAGATAGATATATTTTAAAATATACAAAAAGATAGATAGACAAATAGTAAAATAGACAAATAGATAGATAAATTTATACACATAGACACATAGATAGATAATCAGATAGATAGATAGATAAATTGATAAATAAAAAGATTGATAGATAAACAAATAGAAATATACATAGATATACTAATTACATATAGATATATAAACATATAGATATATAGACTAATTGCATATAGACATAAAATATATAGATAGATAGATAGAGATATAAACATATATTTAGATAGATAGATCGACCTATAGATCTATATACATATAAAAAATAGGTAGATAGATATATAGATAGATATTAGATATATAGATAGATAGATAGACATAACGATAAAAATATATAGATATAGAGATAGATTTACACAATGACACATAGACACATAGACACATTGACAAATAGACAAATAGATAGATATTCAGAAAGATGGATAGATAGATAGACAGATACATGTAGATTGATAGAAATATATTCAAATAGAGATATATATATATATATATATATACAGATATATTGGTAGACAAGTAGTCAATTAGACAATATATAGAAAGAAAGATAAATAGAAAGATAGATACAAAGATTGACAAATAGGTTGATTGATAGATAGTTAGATTTATATATAAACTAATAGATAGACATATACATCATAGAGAGAGCCAAAATGACAAATAGATAGACATATAGTCAAATAGATAAATATATAGGCTAATAGAAAGATAGATATACCAATATTGAAATAGATAAATAGACTGATATATAGATAGAAAATAGATAGATAGATAGATATACAGAAAAGTAAATAGATAGATATATATATATATATATATATATATATATATAAGAAATATCTCACTATATAAAGATAACAAATATATAGATAGAATCATAAATAGATATATAAATACAAAATAGATTGATAAAATGACAATAGTTAGAGAGACAATATATTAAAAAGATAAATAAACAAATAGATAGATAGATAGATATATATAAAATAATTAGATAGGTAGTTAGGTAGTTAAATAGATAGGTGCATAGACAAATAGGTAGATAGATAGTTTAAAAGATTAATAGTTTGATAAATAGAAAGATTGATAGATAGACAGATTGAAAGATATACCTATAGATAGATAGAGAGATAGAAGATAAATAGAGAGAAAGTTAAATCATTAGATAGATAGAACAAAGATAGATGGATATACACATTGACTTATAGACTGATAGACTAATAAATAGGTAGAAAGATTGATAGATTCACAAATTGATAGATTGATAGATTTATAGATTGATAGAGAAACAAATAAACAAATAGATAGATAGATAGACAAATAGATAAATAGATAGTTAGACAGATAAACCAATAGATAAATAGATAGATAAAGATATAGACCAAAAATATAGATAGATAGATAGATAGACATATAGATATATAGATAGATAGACTTATAGACAAAAAAATAGTTAGACAGATAGACAAATAGACTAAGTAATATATAAATAAATAGAAAGATAAATAGATAGATACATAGATTGATTCATAAACTAATAGATAGAAAGATAGTTTAAATAGATAGATAGATAGGACATATAAATAGATATACAGATTGATAAATTGATAGACACATAAACTTATTGACTTATAAACTAATAAACATATAGATAGATAAATAAATATATAGATAGAAAGATTGATAGATTGACAGATAGGTAGATAGACAAATCGATAGATATATAGATTGATTGACATATAGGCAAATTGACAAATAGACAAATAGATAATAGACAGATATAAAGACAAAAGACAGATAGTCAAATAGATAGATAGATATATAAATAGACAAATACATATAAAGAAATATAGATAGATAGACATATAGACAAAAAGTCAGATTGATAGTTAGAGAGTTACAAAGATAGATAAATAGATAGATAGACATATAGACAAATAAAAAGATAGATATATTGGCAGATAGATAGACAGACAGATATATATATAAAGTTATAGACTTATAGACTCATATATGAATAGGGAGATAGAGAATTAGATAGATAGACATATAGACATATAGATAGAAAGATAGACAGACATATAGATTGAAAAAAATATAGATAGATGGATGGAATGATATATTTATATATATATATATAGATTGATAGATATTATTATTAGACAAAAATACAATTAGACAGTTATATAGATAGATAGATAGAAAGAAACAAAAAATATAAACACATATAAAAATAAATAGACATTTATACAAATAGACATATAGATAAATAGATAGATAGACACATAATCTGATTGACAAATAGACAGGAAGATAAATAGATAGAAAAATATACAAATATATATATAATTAAATAGACGTATAAATATATAGATAGATAGAAAAATAGATAGATAGACACATAGACTAATAGACTAAAATATAGATTGACACATACACTGATAGACTAAAAGTTATATAAAAAGATTGAGAGATATACAAATAGATAGATAGATAGATAGATACTCAGCCAAATAGATAGAAAGATAGAAGATAGATTGATAGATAGAAAGTTAGATAGATAGAGAGACAGATACATAGATAGATAGATAAACATATAGAAAGATGGAAAAATAGATACATATGATACATAGATAGATAGTTAAAAAGATAGATAAATTGATAAATAAAAAAAATAGATAAATAGATAGATTGATAGAAAGATAGGCAAATAGACATATAGCTAAATCGATAGACAAATAAGCAGATAGACATTTAGATAGATAATAGATAGATTCATTGAATGGTAGAAAGATAGATAAATAGAATTGTATAAATATAGATTAAAAGATAGAGAGATAGATAAAAAGATAGATATATAGTAAGAGTTATAGAATGACTTATAGACAAATAGACAAATTGATAGATAGAAAGATAGATAGACATTTATATAGATAGATTGAAATATAGTTAGATAGATATATAGATATATAGATAAAAATATAAATAGAAATACACATAGAAGATAGGTAGACATATAGAAAGATAGATAGACATTTTTATAGATAGACATAATGATAGATAGATAGATAGATAGAAACACCGATAATCAAATATATAGATAAATATTTAGACAGACAGGTATTTTGATAGATAGATACATATATAGATAGATAGGAAGATAAATAAATACACTGAATGATAGAGATACATATAGAAAGTTTGCTAGATTTATATAGATAGATAGATAGACAAATAGATATATAAATAAATAGATAGATAGAAAGATATATATTTAGTTAGAGTTATAGAATGACTAATACACAAATATACAAATTGATATATAAAGAGATAGATAGATAGACATATATATTGAAAGATTGAAATATAGTTTGATAGATATAAAGAAATATAGATAAAGTGATAAATAGAAATACACATAGAAAGATAGATAGATAGACATATAGAAAGATAGATAGACATATAGAAAGATAGATAGACATATAGAAAGATAGATAGACATATAGAAAGATAGATAGACATCTTTCTTTCTATATGTCAATCTATATAATTATTTATTTCTTTATATGTCTACTTTTTAATATATGTAACTATCTATCTGTCTATCTATTTAATGTTTAACTATTTTTGTGTCAATATGTCTACCAATAAATCGATCTATATATATATATATATATATATATATATATATCCATCTATCAATATGTAAATCTATCAATTTGTATGTTTATCTATCTTTCTGTATATCTATCAAATTATATGTCTAACTATCTTTCTATCTATCCATCTGTCTATCTATCTATGTAATTGTCTATCTGTCTATCTATCTCATAGTCTATCTATTTATCTATCAATCTATCTATATATTTGTTGATCTATCTTTCTGTCAAAATGTCCATTTTTTATTACCTTTCTATCTTTCTATTAGTCTACAATCTATAAGTCTATGTGTCTATCCATCTGTATGTCTATATATATATATACATATATATATATGTCTATCTATATATTTGTTTAACTATCTATATGTCTATCTCTTATATCTATATATTTTTCTATTTTTCTATTTTTCTATTTGTCTATTTATCTAACTATCTATCTATTAGTCTATATGTCAAGCTCTCGAGCTATCTATTAGTTTTTCAATCTTTTTATTTATCTATTTATCTCTCTATTTGTATGTTTGTCTAGTTGTCTATCTATTTATCTATCTAGCTATCTATATGTCTATCTATCTATCAATCTCTTTGTATATCTGTCTATATAACTATATCTTTATTTTTTTATTTATCTAAATGTCTATATGTGTATATATGTATCTATGTTACTATATAACTATCTATCTTTCTATCTATCTGTCTGTCTAACTATATAACTATCTTTCTTTATATCTTTCTATCTATCTGTCAATCTATCTCTTTGTTAAATAATCTAACTACATTATAGTCTGTCTTTTGATTTGTTTATCTGTCTATCTATCTATCTATGTATCTATCTATTTGTCTATCTATTCTTTGTGTCTATGTATCTATGTGTCTAAATATTTATATGTATCTCTATCTATTTGACTATCTTTTATCTAGCTTTCTATCTATCTATCTATCTGTATATCAATTATATGTTTATATATTTATCAGTCTATCTGTCTATCTATTTATCTGTCTATCTTTTAATATGTCTTTTTTCATATCTATCTATCTATCTATCTAACATCTAACTATCTTACTATCTAACTAACTAACTATCTATCTATTTATCTATCTATCTACTTGTCTATCTATCTAGCTATATATCTATCTAACAACTAACTTTCTTTTAATCTATCAGTCTATTTATCTATTTGTCTATCAAACTATTTATCTAACTATCTTTGTGCTTATCTATCTTTCTATCTGCCTATCTATCTATCTATTTATCTATCTTCTATCTATCTATCTATCTAACACTTTAACTATCTATCTAACTATCTACTATCTATGTATCTACCTACCTACCTACCTATTTATTTATCTATCTATCTTTCTTTCTTTCTAACTATCTAACTTTCTTTCAGTCTATTAGTCTATTAGTCTATGTGTCTATTTGTATATACTAACTATTTGTCTATCTCACTTTATTCTTTTCTATCGATATATCTATCTTTTTATTTTTCTATATATCGATCTATCTATCTATCTAACTATCTATCTATAAATCTATTTATTTGATTATCTATCAATTAATCAATCTATTTGTCTATATGTCTTTCTATCTCTCTCTCTCTATCTCTCTATTTTTGATCTGTCTATCTATATATCTCTCTATCTTCTATCAATATATATTTCTATCTATTTATCTAGCTATATTTTTATTTATTTATCTATCTATCTATAATCCTATCTATCTATATATCTTGCTATCTTTCTTTCTTTATGTCTATCTACCTTATATCTATATATATATATATATATATATATATATATATATATATATATATATATATCTATCTATATATCTATCTATCAATCTATACCACACACACACACACACACACACACACATATATATATATATATATATATATATATATATATATCTTTCTTTCTATATGTCTTTGTGTATATCTATTTATTTGTCTATATGGCTTTCTATATATGTGCCTATATGTATATCTATCTGTGCATATATCTATTTATCTCTCTATTTGTATATATATTTATCTATCACTATATATTTATCTATGTATATATTTCTTACTGTGCTATCTATGCTTGATATACACTCTCCCATAATCACAATGTTTCTTTTCTTCCACTCCATCACTTGTAAAACCCTCATCATATCTTCGTTCTTTGTTAGTGTTTCTAATGGTGAGCTTAAGTCCTTCCCCCAATGGTTCAAATTGACTGAGAGAAAGAAATTGAAGAAGAAAAAATTGGATGTGGTGAGAGGTTTTATGGCTTCTTTTAGGTATGAATTCCTAAGAACTGGAGTGAAATTTATAGTGACAGCCAAGGTGGTGGATGTACTTTTGGAACAAATATCTACATATACGGCTCGTTCAACCTTATTTTTCACTATGTTGGAAGCCACACACACTCCCATTATTCCCAATACTTGCATCATAAAATTTTTAAAATTTAATAGGTGACATTCACAATGCCAGCCTTTGATTTTTAAAATTCAATAGCAATGCAATGACCGCCGTCCACGACAACTCAAAATGCCATGCTATTTCCAGATGCATTAGTTTGGTAATATTTTTCAAACTAGCATTATATTTTGGATTCTTTATTTAAAACATATTATTTCCATACAAAACTCATTATAAATGCCAAACAAAAAGGAAATCGAAGTTGAAATGACAATAGGCTACGTAGTATTGAATTTTTTACACTTGTAGGTTCATATAAGAATCCACCGAAGCAAGGAAACCCGAAAGAAACAAAATAAAAAAATGAGAAAAAAATGCAATGAATAGGAAAAGAACACAAGGTAGCTCACCTTTGTATTCCATTCCCCACTTGGTTTTACAATGACTGTATTCCCAATCAAGTTGTTATGAAAAGGCTTGGGATTACTGGGGATCGTCTGCAACATTCAGCAATAAAAAAACTAATGAATGGTGCTATCATGCACGTATGCATCAGATATTTTTATGCATTTACTTAAAATTGCATAGGCATATATATATGTAATATACATGCATACAGCATGAATATAATATAACTATAGGCATCCAAGCACACACACGCACACACACACATGCACACACTATTTTCCTATCTTCTCATATTTCTTTATCTTGTCCATATATTGTACCTTTCTATTTCAACTGAACCATTGATGCATCAAAATGGTCATTACCAAAAATCAAATTTTTTTTTTCTATTCTACATATCCTACATGATCTAAAATTTATTATTAAGTTTTTTTTCTTGTGAAAACTGTAAGACTACTTTTTTTATTAAAAATAAATGATCATTTGAAAGAATATTTGATGGTTGTGAGCATCAATAGTTAATCTTG
The DNA here is from genome assembly GCA_029783825.1 of Sapria himalayana. Taxonomy (NCBI): domain Eukaryota; kingdom Viridiplantae; phylum Streptophyta; class Magnoliopsida; order Malpighiales; family Rafflesiaceae; genus Sapria; species Sapria himalayana. The sequence continues at coordinate 9,566 of JAREIK010013680.1, forward strand.
CTTCGATGCACGAGATATTAAAAGCTAGTATTAATATCATTTACGAAAACAAAAAATCTATGAATATTTTGTGTACACAAAAAATTATAATAAAACAAGAAAACTTGATTACTACTTCATACAAATTTTCTTTTAAACTCTTATTGTCATCATCAACGAAATCTTATCTAAATACTATTGCGAACACATGTTACTCTAACCATAATAACATGAGTTCAATTAGCAAGAATACCAAATATTCTTCATTAGAATGCTTGTCAAATCACCTTCATGATGTTCGAGTAGACGTCTTACATGCACTTTGTTGCCATTATAATAGCCCATCCAGCTTTTCTGCACAACTTCACAGTTTTCACTGCTTGTAATTTGTCACTGATGTAATCTGGTTTTCCTTGATAAGAAGGGTCTATATACAAGCAACCAAATCAAATTAAAAACAAAAAAAACTAAAAAACAAAAACTTTCATAGCTCGATGCCATGCCAAGCCTATTATGAGCTCAGAAAGAAATCAATATTTCACCTTTTGCTTGTATTTGAGGTCTTAGAGCAATTGATATTGCTCATTAAACTTAGATTCAGCAACATCCACCCATATTGGTCACATATGACATTAATGAAGTTGGAATAGAGGCCTAAACCTTATGAGCAATGATTTCAATAACACACAGTGAGAGTGTGATGGTTTCGATAACATAAAATGAGCATGCAAAGATTTGCAAAGCACATAATGCATTGGTAATCATGGTAGCTAGTGCATAGTGGATGCACTCCTTCTAGTTGTTTATGGCTCTTTCCGACACACCCCCAGAGTTTAGCTTTCCTTGGGGTCGCTTTTGATACCTTGTAAAACATTAAATCACACAACAAAAAATAAATATAACATACTTGATAGATAACCTCATACAAACAATGCCCTTATATAACATGTTATTTTATAATAATTCATAGGATGGATAACCTCTATATCACTCTCAAAGTGTAACTATGTGTGCCAGGCATGCCTCAATGTGCAAGACATGCTATTTCTTACTCCAAAAAGTTATCAATAGAACACCGTATCAATTGATAAAGTAGAGAACATGACACCCAGCAAATATAAGCAATATCACAAACATCATGCTCATAAAAAAGATAGTTATATACAGTATATATGTACATATAATACTACAGTGTATATGTACATATACTGAGTATATATGTACATATATACTATAATGTATATACATATACACTATAGTATATATTGATGTCTTATAGATATAGAATAGTAGGTATATATATAGAATAGTAGGTATAGATATAGATATAGAACAATAGGTAAAGTATATCCCATTTATACATCACAAAAAAGACACAAAACAAAACTATCAACATTAATAAGAAATGAAAATATTATTTAAATATTAGAAATATATCTAAAAACTCTTAGAGGAAACCTAGAAGACAATCCACGAGCCAGGCTGGCACATTAAAGTTCACACCCTACCTCCCTGCAAAATAAAATCTCTTCCGGTCTCAAGGCCTATAAGGGGGTTGCTCTACCCCACCACCGCCCATAACACCATGCTTCCATGTAGCTTTATTAGAACATTTTTTCCCCACTTTGTGTCCTTGCACCAAAGATTTTGATTTCTTAGCTTCATTGTATTAGTCCATCTACCCTGTAGCTTCTACTATCATATGGTTCCTCTCTTGTTTCAAAGCAAGGTTTGTTACTCATTGTATGTATCAACGTATTTGTAGAACAATTCAATATGCACTCTATAAAAACAATATTCACTCTATAAAAACAATATGCACTCCATAAAAACAATACACCTTAAAGAAAAAGCAGAATACAACTTTAAAAATTAGATGTTATGTCTTCCAAATATTAAAAAAAAAGCAAATGGCTACAAAATTTGCAAACTTTATATAGCAAGGCATCCTTACTCATCTTCCTCCTAACTATTCTCACTCCTCTTCTTTTCATGCTCATCGGTTGGAGATAGATCGATGTGCTAATTGTGAAGCATGTGAATTGGCATCCACTACAACCCCATCGATAGCATTGCTGAGACTTACCTGTGCAAGTGTAGACTGGTAAGGAAATGCCAGAGATATCCATGTCATTGCTATTGATGACCACATCCAAGCATTTCTTTGGAGCTTTCAAATATGGAACAGGAGGAGTTTGGATCCTTTGATTTCCTCAGTTTTTCTGGTTTGATTTTCTTGGCTAATCCCCACTTTGCTTCTCTTGGATTGGCTACCTTGTACATTAGGGCTTGGTTGATTGATCTTACCAATCCTTTCATCTCGCAAAGAATCATTGTTGGTGGTAGAATCTGAAATGGTGAGCTCCCAAAGTTTCTTATGAGAATAGGATAAAAAAGTATTTGGTGGTAACATGTTCAAGACTTATCTCTCTAGTTTATCTAGTCATCCTCATGTATTATAGTGCAAGAGAAGTGTTGGAGATAATGCATTCGAGAAGATGGAATGGATTGTTAGCATTACGATAAGTTGTTAAGATCACATCCCGATAAGAAAGTTTTCGTATCATGGGCTTCCATGCTAGATATTAGTTACAGACCAATATGCCCCCTCGAAAGATGCTTGTAATAGCCCAACGTTCCTCATGTTGAGTGAGTTGTCATCCATGAAACTACGAACATGAAAGAGAAGGAGAACAACAGAGTGAACATATTTTAATAAATTTCATTAGCAATCATTAGTGACAATTAATAATTCAACAGTTTAAATCCATCAATGAACATAAAAAGTAGATGCAAACCTGATCAACAACAATGCAGATCTGCATGAAATAAGAGTGTCAAGCACAAACCTGAAAACACCTTGTTTAATATATTTATATATAAATTGAAGTGATAGTGATAATTTAATAAAAAATATTTGTTCTTAAACAAACTAATAAAGAGAGAACATATTAATGCTGAGGTCATTTTCAGCTTAACTAGATTGATGACCACAAAAACATCAACAAATATCTAAAAGATGGCTAGCAATGATGTTTTAAGGTGAGAGAGAGAAGGCAAAAATAAAATATTTCCAAATGCAAGAATATAATAGAAGCTCAACCTCTTTTTGATCCAGTAGAGATCGACAAAGATGGAACCCATCCTAGGAAGGACCATAGCAAAATCTGATGGCTTCAATCAGAATGAGGCTGTATTTGCATAAGACCAAAATTTATTCGTACATCTCACAACTTTAGTAGCTAACGTGCTCTTCCCAGCACTAAGAGGATCAACCAAGCCTTTTGTTGGATCTACTGGTAATCAAAAGAGTTTAATCTTATCATTTGAAAAATATCATATGGTAATCTAATATAAAATCAGTTGGAAAACTCCAAATTAAAATTTTGATGTATTATGTTCGTAGTTATTAATTGATTCAATCCATTGCTAAAATTTGATTGGTAAAATATTTTTTTAGTAATAATAGTTAAACACAGTTATATATAGTCATCAAACACTATATACATATAGTTAAAAATTAGTTATTATAATATGATACCTAGTAATATATAATTATATATATAGTTTTAGAAAGTTATATATAGTTATATGTTGTAATCCATTTATTTATAAAAATAGTTAGAATTGTAAACATATAGTTATATTAGTTTTTAATATATTAATTATGCATATAATTATATATAACAGTTTTATAGTTATACATCTAATAAAATACAAACAACATATAGTTTGAGTTATTATACATATAGTATACGATAGTTAAACATAGATACATATAGTTAAACTTTTAGTTATATATAGATATATTCATTCAAGTAGTTATAAGTAGTTATACATAAATATACAAAGTTATAAACAAATATTTAGATTTACATATATGTATACATATATGTATACATAGTTACAAATATAGTTATATTTAATTATATAGATTTTTATATAGTTATACAAATAGTTATAAATAGTTATACACATATAGTTAAACATAATGTTGTATGTTGTTTTACATGTAATAATAAATATAGTTACATGTGGTTATAAATATAGTTACACATATAGTTATACTTTTATTTATATGTGTAGGTATGTATATTTTTTCATATAATTTTATATATTTATACATATAGTTAAATATTGGTATAGATATAGTTAAATATTTTTATATACTAATATATAAAATGTATATTAAATATATATTGTAAATTATTTATTTAAATATAGTCATGTATAATATTTTTATGGTTATACATATAGTAAAAAACAATTATTTATAGTTATATGTTCTAATACCTCTAGTATGTTTAGTTATAAATAGAGTTATATATAATTTTATTTAATTATACATATAGTTATAACTATGTATGTAGTTAAAGATATAGTTATATATACCATTTTTATAGTTATACATATAGTAAAATACAATTTTATATAGTTATATATTATTATACATATAGTATATTTTGTTAGAAATATAGTTATATAGAATTATACATATAGTTGTAAATTATTATATAGTTAAAAAATAGTTTGATATAAAAATAGTTTATATAGCTACAAATATAGTTAAATATAGTTATAAAGAGTTTTATATAGTCATACATATATTTATAAATAGTTATACATATATAGTTAACCATATATTTATATATGTTGTTATAAGCTTTATTTATAATTATAGTTATGTGTGATTGCACACATAGTTATACATTTTTATTAATTTTTTTTGCAACAATATCAATGACACAATTGGTTTCTTTTCAATATGAACCATCAAAATTAAACAAACAATCAAAAAAAATTGTATATTACAAGTCTTTTTATCCAATGGTTACCTAGATTTAATTCCATTCCAAAAAACATCAGTATATTAGATTTTTTAGAATGATTCTCATACATCTTCATATTTAACATGTATTTTGTATGTCATTACACTTAAGAAATGCTTATTATATAAGAGTGATATAATAGACGTTGAACTATATATTATATATCGAGCTTGATAAATATTATTGTGATTTTATTTGTTATCTGATAGAGTTATGGTTTTATTTAATTTGGTTTTTTATTTGATTAACACAAGAATTTTAAATAAGAAAGCCTATTTTTAAAATAATTATGTATTAATCCATAAATAACAAAAAACAAATTTTTTTTTATTTCCCTTTTGATTGAAATAAGACCAATGATATTTGGATTGGTTTTTTGTAGGATAGAAATTCAAAATACACATTATGTTTGATCCATTTCTTGAATACAATTTAAACCCATATAGGATTGTTTTTTAGTTGATAGTGACTAATATATTTTGTGTTTCAATATATTTAATATAAAATTGAAGTGATAGTGATAATTTAATAAAAAATATTTGTTAGAAAATAGCATATAAGAGAGCACATATTAATGTTGAGGTCTTTTCATATATCAAGAAAAAAAAATATTAAGGCAATCCACCATATGCAATTGGGTTTAATTCATTATCAATAATGAATGTCATTGTCTAATGTAAATTATCTGAATAATGGTATATTATGTTAGTTTTCAAATCATTTTATTTTCACAAACACATATAATTTGTGAACCATAGATGATATACTTTCTAAAGGTTATGAAAAATATGTTTGTACACAGGTTCAAGGACATTGTGGGTGATGTGTAATTGTGTTTAATTTGGTCATAAATTATTGAATGTGATTGTTTTCATTTTTATTATGTGGAATATGAATAAAATATTTTTCATGCCACTACATTTCGACATGCACATAAATTTATCAACTGAATAGCATATACTTTATTCTGGTTATATACGTAACGTGTCCAACATTTCAAGAAATTTAAGGAGAAGAATGAACCTAAAAACAGAGGGACACTCTAAAAAAAACTTGATATTGTTGATGATAGTGTAACTGCCATTCCAATTGCCTATCAAACTGAACATTGAAAGGAGACCGAATAATATAATCCAAATGAGAATCAAAAATAAAACCTACTAGAAAGAGTGATAATGTAGAAATAAGGTATTAAGAAAAAAATACAGAATCAATATAAAAAAATCCCTAGACGACAGGCAGAGAAGAAGCCGCTAAGAGCCTCCGTCTGTGGTAGAGAAGGCTCCTCTATGTGCTGAAAAGAAGCTTCTAAATGACTCGTCTACGTCATCGATTGATAAGAAGAAGAAGAATATGAAAAAGCATCAAGACTAACAAGATTTACATCTTCAAAGTGGTGAAGCAAGTGCATCCCAGACATCGGTATTCCAGCAAGGCCATGGGGATCATGAATAGTTTTATCAATGATATTTTAGAGAAGCTAGCTCAAGAGGCATCACATAGAGACATAAGAGATAGATAGATAGACAGATTGACAATTAGAGTTGATAGACTAATAGGTAGTTAGATAGTTTGATATATAGACATAAAGATAAATAGATATATATACCAATTAGACATTTCACAATTAGATAGATAGACTAATACACAAATACTAAAATAGGTAGATTAAGTGATATAAAGAAAGATATAAAGACAAATTGCTAGTGAAATTGTTTGATAGACAATAGAATGATTGACTGATAGATTGATAGATAATAAATAGATAGATAGATATATAGATTGATAGAGATATTGACAAATAGAAAGACAAATAGACAAATAGATAGATAGGCATGTATGTAGTTCGTTACGTAGTTAGATAAACAAATACATATATTAAATATATATATATATATATATATATGTAGCTAGCTATATAGTCAAATATACTAAAAGAAAAATATTTAGATATACAGATAGATAGATAGAAAGATTGATAGACAGATAGACAGACAGACAGATAGATAAATAAATAGATAGATAGATAGACAAATAGATAAATAGATAGACAGACATATAGATAGATAGACACATATAAAGATTGATAGACATAAAGATAGATTGAAAATAGATAATAAACTCATAGATAGATAGATGGATAAATAAATAGATAGACAGAATGATATAAGGACAATAGATAGATAATAGATAGATACATAGAGAGATGAATATTGACATTAATAGAATGACAGACAAGTAGATAGTTAGTTAGATAGACATATAGATAGATTGATAGATTGAGACATTAATAAATAATATATAGATAGAGATAAAAAGATAGAAAAATAAATAGATACACAAATAGAGATATAGTTAGATAGATAGATAGATAAATAAATAAATAAACACTAAGACAGATCAATAGATATACTAATTGATTTATAGATAGATATACAGATACATATATATATAGATAGATAAATAGATAGATAGACAAATAGATAGATAGACACATAATGTTATGGATAGAAAGATAGATTAAGATATAAAAGATAAACTAAGAAAGTAATACTCAGATTTGATAGATAAACAAATAGACTTATAGACATATAGATAGATATATATTATACATATTGATAGATAAATTGATCTATAACTAGAGTGATAAATAGATATATTCATGGATCGATATATATATATATTGACTGATATATAGAAAGCTTAATAGACAAATAAAAAGATGTAGAAAAGATAGATAGATATATAGATAGATTTATAGACAAATATGTAGATAGGTAGATAGATAGACAAATAGATAGAATTATAGATAGATAGGTAGATTGGCATATGGAAAGATAAGCAGATAGATAGATAATTCGATAGATAGATAAAATAATAGATAGATAGATAGAAAATAGATAGATATATAGATAGATAGCTAGATATATAGATATACATATAAATTGATGGACACAGAGACAAATAGATTGATATATAGATATAAAAAGAGATAGATAAAAATTGATAGACCTATAGATAGATAAACAAATTTATTGATAGTTAAATAAGCAATAGGTAGATAAGTAGAAAATTAGATATATAGTTAGATATATATATGGATGGATCGACAAATAGATAAATAGGCAGATAGCCAAATCGAATGAAAGACATATAGACATATAGATAGATTTATTTATGATAGTCAAATAGCTAGATATATAGATAGATAGTTATATTGAAAAATAGATAAATAGAAAGATGGACAAGTAAACATATATATATATATATATATATATACAGTTAAGTTGATAGGTAGATATACAATATATATATAAAGTTAGTTGATAGATAGCTAGATATAAAGAAAAGATAGATGAATAGATAGCCAGATATACACATTGACAATAGGTAGATATTTAGATAGATAGGTTTAGTAGAAGAAAGATAAATAGATAGATAGACAAATAGACACGATAGATGATACACTGATAGACTAAAAGATAGTTAGATAGTTAGTTAGATAGATAGATAAGTAGAAAGATCGACAAATATATAGATAGTTAGATAGTGTATATTTAGATTTTTAGAGGGAGACAGAGATAGATACTTAGATAGATAGATAGACAAATAGAAAGGTTGAAAGATATATAGATAAATTGATACACAGATATAAAGATTGATATAAAGATAAATAAAAAGATAGATGAACTATTAGACAGATAGACAGATAGACAGATAGACAGATAATAGATAGATAGATAGATACATATACAATATATAGATAGATAAACAATCAGATAGATAGATAGATAATAGATATATAAAAAAGATAGCCACATAGATAGATAGTCTTATAGATAAATAGAATCATATAGATTGATAGTTACATAGATAGATAGATAGATATACATATAGATAAAAACACAGATAGATAAATAGATAGATAAATAGATGGATAAATAAATAGATAGATAGATATATCGATAGATAGATATATAGATATATTGATAGTCATATAAATAGATTTAGCTGATAGAAAGATAGATAATTAGACAAATAGATAGATACACAAATAGAAAAATGGATATATAGATAGATAGATGGACAAACAGATCTATAGATTAATAAATAGGTAGACAGATTGACATATAGACAGATAGACAAACAGATAAATAGACAGATTCATAGATAGATAGATTCACATATAGATTTATAGAAAGGCAGACTTATAGGCAGATAGATAGGATAGATATATATATATATATATAAATAGATAGATATAAAGTAGATAAAAAATTGATAGAGATTTAAAAGATTGATAGATAGATAGTTAGATAAACAGATAGAAAGAAAAATAGATAGATAGATAGATAGATAGATAGACTGATAGACAAATAGAATGAGAGACTTATAAATAGAAAGATAGATAGATAGTTAGATATATAGATAGATAGATAGATAATTAGATAGTTAACAATTAGATAGTTAAACAAATAGATAGTTATACACATAGATAGATAACTAAAAATAAATTGATATATAGATAGATAAACAAATAGACATATACACATATAGATAGATAAAAATAAAGACATATAGATTGACAGACACTTAGAAAGATAGTTAGATAGATAGATAGATAGAAAGACAAATATACATTAGAAAAATAGATAAACATATATATAGATAGATAGATAGATTGATTGATTGATAGATTGATAGACAGATAGACTGATAAATTGATTGAAATATAGATAGAAAGATAGATGGATGGATGGATATATATATATATATAGAAAATTTTATTGATTTAATGATAAATAGATAGATAGATAGACATATAGACACATAGACAAGTAGACAGATAAACAAATAGATAGAAAGATAATAGATAGTTTGATAGATAGCAATAGATAGTTAGACACATAGAGAAATAATAGATTGATAAATTAATAGATAGAAAGATAGACAAATTGTCATATAAATATATACACATATAGATAGATAGAGTTATAGACTAATAGATAGATAGACACCTAGAAAGTTAGTTAGATTGAAAGATAGACATATAGATAGATAGACACATATACATTAGATAAACAGACAGATAGACTGACTAACAGATAGATAAATAAATAAATAAATAAATATATATATATATATATATATATATATATATATAGATAAAAAGATAGATAGATAGACAAAGAGACTACAAATTGATTGCCATATAGATAGATAGAAAGATATATATATATCTATATATATATATATATATATAATATATATATATTATATATATATATATATATATATAGATTGATTTGAATGATAAATAGTTAGATAGATAGACATATAGACACATAGACATATAGACAATTAGACAAAAAATATAGACTGATTAATAGATAAAAAAATAAACAGACAAATAGAAGATAGATAGTTAGATGATATCATATAGATAGACAGATGTACATATAGAGAGATATATAGATAGATAGACAGAAAAATAAACATATTGTTAAGTAGATAGAAAGAAAGAGAGATATATAGATAGATAGTTAGTTAGTTAGGTAAAAAGATACATAGATAGACTGATACACAAATAGATAGATAGACCAATACATTGATAGATGAAAGGTAGATAGAAAGATAAAAATAAAGAAAGATAACAAAGAAAGAAAGATAAAAAAGAAAAATTGATATATAGATAGGTAGATATACAGATTTATAGATTAAATATATTGAAAGATAGACAAATTAAAAGATAAACAACAAAAAATAGATAGTTAGATAAATAGTAGATTGATAGACCACATATACATAGATAGATAAGCAGATAGGTAGATAGATAGTATGATAGAGAGATAGATAAACTAATAGTCATATAGACAGATAGTTAGATAGACAGTATGATAGAGAGATAGATAAACTAATAGTCATATAGATAGATAGTTTGATAGACAAATTGATAGATAAACTATTGGTAGATAAACAGATATATAGATAGACAAAAGTATAGATAGATAGAAAATAGATATACTAATTGACTATAGAGAGAAACATAGTTATATAGTTAGACAGATAAACAAATAGATAGTTACAAAATTAGATAAATAGAAAGATCAATAGATAGAGAGATAGATAGTTACATAGCTTTATAGATTGATAGATTGATAATACATAGGTAGACAAATAGATTGATATACAGATAAATAGATAGTCAAATTGTCTAATAGACAGATAGATAGATAGATAAATCGATAGATAGATAGACACAAAGATAGAGTGATAAATAAATAGATTGACAAATTGGAAGATAGATAGAAAGAAAAAAAGATAGATAGATATAAAGATATATAGACAGACAGACAGACATATAGATAGATAGATTTACAAATAGAATGATAGAAAGATAGATGGTTAGACTAATAGGTAAAAAAACTTATTTACAGAAAGATAGTTAGATAATTAGAAAATTAGATAGTTAGATAATTAGATAGATAAATATATTGATAGATTGATAGGTAGACAAATAGACAAAGAATCAAATAGACATATACATATATTGATAGATTAACATATATATAAATAGACAAACATACACATAGAAAGATAATAAATAGATAGATAGAGAAATAGACATATAAATAGATAGACAAAGATACACATAGATAAATAGATAGAAAGATAGATAAGGAGATAGATAGAGAAACAAAATATAGATAGATAGATTTATAGACAAATACACTAATACATGATTTGCATATTGAAGAAAGATAGATTTATATATAGATAGATAGATTAATTGAATCATAAAGAACTAGATAGATAGGCTTATAGACACAGACAAAATAGAGATAGACAAATAGATAGACTGATAGAATAAAAGACAGATAGATAATTAGACAGATAAATAGTTGATAAATAGATAGATATTTAGATATAGATAGATAGATAAATAGATAATCAAAAAGATAGTTAAAAAGTTATATAGATGGATAGATATAAAGATAGAAAATAGACAGATAGATAATTAGATAGATAAGAAGATACACAGATAATTAGACTTACAGATAGAATGATAGATAGATAGATAAATAGACCATTCGATTGATAGATGATAAACAAGTAGAAAGTTAGAAAGATTGGCATAAAGATAGATACATATATAGATATATAAAGAGACAGATAGATAGATAGATAGATTTAAAGATAAACAGACATAAATAGATAGATAGATAGATTGATTGACCTATAGACACATAGAAAGATAGGTAGATAAATTTATGTATAAAGAGACAAATAGACTGATAGACAAATAAAAAATAGCATGATAGATAGTTATATAGATAAAGAAATTGGTAGATAGATATATACACAGAAAAATATATATATAGATAGATAGATAAATAAAAAGATAGACTAATAGACTGATAGACAGAAACATAGTTATATAGTTATACAATTAGATTGTTTGACCGTTAGATAATTAGATAGATAGACAAATAGATAAATAGATAGATATATAAATTTATAGATTTATTGATTAATTAATACATATATAGATAGAAAGACAAATAGAAAAATATACAAATATACAAATATATAGATTGATAGTTAGATAACTATATAGATAGATAGACATAAATATAGATCAATAGATAAACATACAAATAGACAAATAGATAGAAAAATATATAGATATATATATGTAGATAAATCGATAAACAGATAGACAGATTAATAGTTAAATAGTTTGACAGATAGATAGATAGAGAGATAAAGATATAGACAGATATTCATAAAGGTAGATAGATAGATAAATAGACAGACGAATAGACAAATAGTAAGATAGATAGATAAATAGAGAGAGAGAGAGATATATATATATATATATAGCATATAGATAGACAGATAAATAAGTAGATAGATATACATATATAGATATAGATAGATATATAGATAAATAGATTGATAGATTGATAGATAGTTAGACATATAGGAATATAGATATAGATATATAAAGAAATAGATAAATAGACATATAGAGAGAAATATAGATAGACAAATTGACTGATAAACATATAATCATTTCATAGATATAAATATATATAGATTGACAGATAGTTATATAGATAGATAGATAGAGAGTTAAAGAGATATACAAATAAATGGATATACATATAAATAAATGGATAGATAAACAGATAAACATTTCGACATATAGGCACATATACAAATAGATAGATGACCAGATAGATATATAGACATATTAATAGAATGATAATAAATAGATCCCTAGAGAGACAAATACATAGATAGTTTATAGAAAAATACATATATAGATAGATGAAAATATAGACATATAATCAAATAGATAGTTATACATATATACAAATTGAAATCAAGATAAATAGATAAACAAATATACAAATAGATAGATAAACTAGATAATATATAGATAGCTAGATGGTTAGATAGGAAGATAGACTATTATACGGATAGATAGGTACACATAAATATAAATAAATAAATACACACACACACACACATTGACTTATAGATTAATGATAGAAATATAGTTACATAGTTAGAAAGATAGATAGATCAATAGATAAATATAAAATAGATTGATTGATTGATTAAAAGATAAAGATATAGATTGAAAGATAGATAAACTTATAGATAGATATTTAGATAGACATATAAATAGAAAGGTTGATAGGCAGATAGATAGATAGATAGATATATAACAGATAGATAGATAGAAAGATAGATATATAAATAGATTGGAAGATAGTTAGATACATAGATAGATAGTTAGACAGATAAAAAAATAGACAGATAAAAAAATAGACTGATTGACAGATAGATAAAAAGATATTTATATTGTTAGAAAAATAGATAGATAGATAGAAAGTTAATTAGATAGATAGATAGACAAATAAATATATAGATAGATAGATACGTACATAGATAGATAGATATAAAAATATAGAAATAGTTAGATTGATTGATTGATTGACAAATAAATAAATAATAGATAGTTAATAGATAGATAATAGATAGATAGATAGAAATATAACATATCTATAAATAAATAGATAGCTAGATATATAGATAGATATATAGATAGTTAAAAAGATAGATAAGTAGATAGAGAGATAAATAGACAAATAGACAGACAAATAGATAGAGAGAAAAATAGATAGAAAGATAGATAGGTAGATAAATAGACAAATTGCCACATTGAAAGATGGAGAGATATTTAGATAGATCGATAGACATATAGATAGAAAGATAGACATATAGGCAAATAGATAGATAGACAGATAGAGAGATAGACAGATATAGAGATAGATAGATAGATAAATATATATATATATATATATATATATATATATATATATATATGTATATATATAGAATGATAGATTGATAGATAGACAGATAGATAAAAAGATAGATAAATAGAATTTAAATAGATAGATAGATAGACTTATATAAAAATAGATTATTATAAAAATAGACATAGATATATAAAGATTTCAATAGATAGACAAACATACTGATAAAGATAGTCATATAGATAGATAGAAAAATATAAAGATTGACAATTAGACATATAAACATATAGAGAGATAGAGAGACATAGAAATAAAAAAATATATTGATGGATAGAAAGGAATATATATATAGATAGACAAATAGTGAAATAGACATACAGACAGATTCACATATTGGCAGATAGATAAATAGGTAGATAAACAAAAAGACTAATAGAAAGATATATAGATAGACAAATATATAAATTTCATAGATATATAGGTAGTCAGATAGATAGATAGATAGACATATTTGATAGATTTACATATTGACAAATATATATATATATATAAATAGATCAATTGATACAAAAATAGTCATATAAACATAAAGACATATATAAAGAAAGATATATAGATATATTGAATGAGATAAATATAAATAGATAGACAAGTAGAAAGATACACATATAGATAGAAAGATAGAACGATAGATAAATAAATAGACATATATACAGATAGCCAATTAAATAGATAGATAGATATATATATATATATATATATATATACAAACACATAGATAGATATATATATATATATATATATAGTTAATTAGATAGAAAAATAAGTAGCTAAGCAAATAAGCATATAGTTAGAGAGACTGATAATCAGATTGATAATAGACAGATATATAGATAGGTATATATATAAATAAATAGATAGACAAAAAGACAAATATATTGGTAATTAGATAGTCATATAGACATATAGATAGAAAGAAATATAGGTTGATATACAGATATAAAAATATACAAATAGATAGATAATAGATATATAAAATGATAGAAATATATTCTGATAGACAGATAAATAGATAAATAGATAAATGTCATATATATTTGTATATTTATATACAAATATATAAATATAGATAGATAAATAGATAAATTTATACATATAGGTATATATATATTTCTATCAATATATAGATAGAAAGCAAGATAGATACATAGATAGATAGATGTATAGATAGATAGTTAGATTGATAGAATGATAGATAGATAGATATATAAATAGATAAATTGATAGAAATACAAATGGATAGATAGACAAATAGACTTATAGATAGATAGATAAAAAGAAAGATATATAGATACATAAACAGATAGACTAATATAGTTGAACATAGATTGACATATAGACAGACAGATAGATAAATAAATAAATAGATAGATAGACAGATATACATATATATAGATAGATAGATAGGTAAATAGATTGATAGATATATAGATAGACAAATATGCATATAGGAAAATAGGCAAATAGACATATAGATAGATTGACAAATAGACAACTAGTTAGATAACAAGATAGATAAATAGATAGGAAGATAATTAGATAGTCAATTAGATAAATAGAAAGATAGACATAAAATAGATAGATCGATAGGCAAATAGGCAGATGACAAATAGAGAAATAGATAGATAGTTGGATACATAGATATATACATATACGAATAACATATAGATTGTTAGTAGATTGATAGAAATAAAGAAAGAAAGAAAGAAAGAAAGATATATAGATATATATACATTCATATAGACTATTTGATAGTTACACAGATAGATATATAGAAAGATAGCCACATTTATTATTAATTAGATATATCGATAGATAGATTGATTGATAGATAGAAAGATTAAAAGATAGATAGATAGACAAATATATAGATATTGAGATAGACATATAAATAAATATATAGATAGACAACTAAATAGATAAATAGATAGAGATATAAACAAATAGATTGAAATAATGATATACAAATAGATAGATAGAGAGATATATAGTAAAAAAGACATATATATATATTATTACATAAATATATAGATTAACTAATGGACAAAAAGATAGTTAAATAGTTAAAAGAAAGATAGATAGAAACATAGATATATTAGATAGTTAAATAAATAGATATATAGATTTAAAGACATTTAAACAAAGTGAGAGATAAATATATCAACATTTATAAAATAGTCAAAAGATAGATATACTTGTTGATAGATAGACAGAGAGACATATACACAAATACAAAGATAGATACATAGACAGATTGATAGAGAGGTAGTTAGATAGAATAATAGATATATATATATATATGGAGAGATAGATAAAAAGAAAGGCATATAGACAAATAGCCAAATAGATATATAAATAGATTAACATATAAACAAATATATATATGAACATGTAGATAGATTCTAAGATAGGTAATTAGAAAGATATATAGCTAACAAGTATACAGAAAAATAGATAGATAGAAAGATGTATAGATAGATCGATAAATACATAGACAAATAGGCAGATTGATATATAGAGATATTGATAGATAAACATATATATAGATATATAGATAGATAGATAGATAGATATACTAAAAGATAGATATGTAGATAGATAGATAGATAAATAGTTAGATAATTAGATAGTTATATAGTTAGACAAATAGAGAGATAGTCATATAGATAGATTTACTCATTGACAGATTAGAAGATAGATAGTTAATAGATAGCTAAATAAATAGTTCAGAAAATTTAAATATAGACATATAAAGAGATAGAAAAAAAAGATAGATAGATAGATAGATATATAGACACATAGATAGCTATATAGATAGACAAATAGAAAGATAGATATAAAGGCATATAAATAAATAGATATATAACTAGATAGATAGCCAGATAGATTGATAGGAAGATAGATAGATATATTATAAGTAAGATAAATATATATAATGATAGAAAGATAGACAGACAGATAGATACATACATACATACATACAATGTTAAATAGATCAACATATAGTTATATGAACAAATAGACATATAGATAGATATACAGATAGATAAATAGAAAAATAATAGACAATTAGATAAATATACATATAGTAATATAGATAGATTTATATAAAAATAAATAGATACATAGATATATACATAGAGAGATAGATATTATGATAAATAGATCGAAAGATAGATTGATAGATAGAAAGACCAATAGACAGACCAAAAGATAGACATATAGACATATAAATAAATTGACATATAAATAGATCAGCAGATAGGTATATAGATTGCTAGTTAGATAAAGAGAGAGTGAGAAATATAGATAATCAGAGATATAGATATACAAATTGATACATAAGTAAATAGAAGAAAGTTAGATAGAAAAATTGACATATAGATCGATAGATGGATAAATAGATAAACAATGGATAGATAAATAGATAGATAAATAGATAGATAAATTGATAGATAGATAGACAAATATATAGATAAATTGATTGATAGTCAAATTTAAAAATTGACTTATAGATAGAGAGACAGATTGCGGTATAAGTAGATAAGTAGATTGTTAGATAGATAGATAGATAGATAAATAGAATTATAGATAAAATAATAAAAAAATAGATACATTGATTAATAGATATATATATATATATATATATATATACAGATAGAAAGATAGATAGATATATAGCTAGCTAGATAGATAGATTCATAGATAGATAGATATTAAGATAAATAGATAATTAGATAGATAGATAGACAGATAGTCTTAAAAAGATTAATATAGATATATAGATACACACATATATATACAGATAGATGGACAATTAGATAGATAAACAGATATACAGATAGACAAATAGAAAGAAAGAAAAATAAATAGATAAACATATATTACGATAGATAGATATATACAAAGATAGAATGACTGATAGATAGATAAATTGTGTGATAGTGAGATAGATACAAAGATAGTTAGATAGATAGATAGACAAATAGATCGAAAAATATATAAATAAACATATAGATTTATATATAGATAGGCATCAGACAAATAGACAGATAGGTAGATCGGTAGATATAGAGATGGTTAGATATATAGATAGTCATATTATAGATAGTCTGACATATATATAGATAAATAGATAAATTAGAAAATAGATAGATAGATAGATAGATATATAGATAGGCAAATAGACACATAGATAGATAGATAGATAGATAGAGAGATAGATAGACAGACTGATAGACAGATAGACAGATATATATGGGCAGATATGTAGATAGGCAGAAAGAATAATATATAGATAGATAGATATAAAGATAAGTAGAAACATATATAGTCAAATAAACATAAACATAGATAAGCAAATAGATAGTTAAACAAATATATAAATATACAGAAAAATAGATATAATGATAGATAGATAGATAGACAAATTGCTAGATAGTTAGATAGATATATATAAAGATAGATAGATAGATAGATACATAATTAAAGAGATAGAAATATAGATAGATAGATATGTAAATAGATTTATAAAAATATAGATAGATAGATAGATAGACAAATAGAAAGATAGAAAAAGAGATAGATAGAGAGACTCTTAGATTGATAGACATATAAATAGAAAGATAGATAGATGGATAGATATAAAGATAGACATTTATATAGATATGTAGAAAGAATAATAGACAAATAGAAAGATAGAAACATATATAGATATGCATATATGCAAATAGATAGATAGACAAACAGACAAAAATATAGACAAACATATAGATAGATAGATAAATAGATAGATCGATAGATTCACATATATATAGATAAATATTCAGTTAGGTAGGTAGGTAGATAGAAAAATAGATAAATAGACTGATAAATAGATAGTCAGAAAGATAGATAGACACATAGAAAGATAGATAGATGGATAGATAGATATATAGTTAGACAGATAAATAGATTGACTATTAGAATGATACTTAAATAAATTGATAGGTAGATAGACAAGTAGATATATAAATAGATAGATAAATAATGAGATAGACTCATAGAAATATAGATAAATTGACTAATGACTAATAAACTTATAGATAGAAACACAGATAAATAGTTAGACAAATACATAAATAAATATTATAGACAACTACATAGATTTATAGTTTGATAGATTGATAGATAAAAAAAAGATAGTTAAATAGATATGCATATACAAAAATAGGCAAATTCATAGAAAGATAAATAAATAGATAGATAGATAGTTAGACAAAGAAATAGATAGATAGACATATAGATAGATAGATTGATTTATAGAAACAAAAATAGACATATACACAAATATATTGATAGATAGATACACATATCGATAGCCAAATTGTTAGATAGATCGATAGACAGATAGAGAGAAAGACATTTTGCTAGATTGATTGATTGAAAGATAGATATTTAGATATATAGACAGATAGACAAATTGGCAGGTAGGCATATAGATAGATAAATAGATAGTCAAATGTATAAATAGACAAAGAAAAAAATGATATATAGTTAGATAGATATAAAGATAAACAAAAATATAGATAGACAAATAGACAAATACATAGATAGATAGATAGAGAGCCACATAGATAGATAGATAGATAGATACATTCATAAAACATAGATAGACATATAAAAATATTTACAGATAGACAAATAGACAATTAGACAGATAGAGAGATATACAGATAGATTGATATCCAAATAGAAAGATAGATTAATAGATAGATAGATAGATACAAAGATAAATATATAAAATAAAGATAGTTAGAAAGGAATAGATAGATAGACATATAGACAGATATATAGATAAACAAAAGATAAATATATAGATAGAAAGATAAAAAATTATATAGACTGACTGATATAATTATAGTCATATAGATAGATATAGATATACATACACACACACACACACACACACACACACAAAAAGACATATAGAGAGATTGATAGATATATCGAAAGATAGATTTATAGATAGACAAATACATAGATAAAGATATAAATTAGATAGACACATAGATAGATAGTTAATTAGTTAGTTAGTCATTTGGCAAATAGATAGAAAGAAAGATAGATAGAGTGATAATTAGATAGATAGACAAATAGACAAAAAGACATATAAGTAGAATGGTAGATAATCTCAAATATAGATAGATAGTCTTATAGATAGATAGAAAGATAGATAGATAGATAAATAGATAGACGTACAAATAGACAAATAGTAAAATAAATAGATAGAGTGACAGATACACAAATAGATAGATTGGTAGAAAGTCAAATAGAATAATAGATAGATAGATTGTTAGACTAATAGACAAATAGATACGTAGATACATAAATATATAGACTAATATACATATCGATAAATTGACAAATAGATAGAGAGACTGACAATCATAGTGAAAAGATGTAGAGATAGATATGTAAAAAGATATACATATAGATAGATAGAAACTTAGTTAGATAGCCAGATGGACAATTAGATAAATAAAAATTTAAATAGATATATAGATAGATAGATAGATAAATTAATAGATAGATAGATAGTTGAAAAATATATTGACTAATAGATTGATAGATAAATAGATATATTGATTGATAGACATATAGACACATAGATAGACACTAAGATACACAAATAGATAGTCTAATTGGTAGATAAATAAATAGTTAGATAGAATAATAGAAAGATTGATAAACCAATATATTATAGATGATAAACATATAGAAAGGTAGATAGATAGATAGATAGATAGATATAAAACATATAAATAAATAGACATATAGATAGATAAATAGATAAATAGATTGATAGATAGATAGGTTGAAAGATAAACAGACAGAAAAAAGATAGATAGATAGATTGATTGATAGATAGTTAAATAGTTAGATAGATAAACAGATAGATTGATAGATTGTTAAATAGTTAGATAGATAGACAGATAGACATAGATTGATAGATTATTAAATAGTTAGACAGATAAACAGATAGACAGATAGACAGATAGATGGAAAGAAAGATAGATAGATAAATATATTGATATATATATATATATTGATAGATTGATAGAAATACATATTTGATAGATAGACAAATAGACAAATAGACAAATAGACAAATAGACTGATAAAAAAATATATAGATAGACATATAGTTATATAGATAGATAGATAGAAAAATATTGGTATAGATATATAGATAGATAGATA
The DNA here is from genome assembly GCA_029783825.1 of Sapria himalayana. Lineage (NCBI taxonomy): Eukaryota > Viridiplantae > Streptophyta > Magnoliopsida > Malpighiales > Rafflesiaceae > Sapria > Sapria himalayana. The sequence continues at coordinate 31,008 of JAREIK010013680.1, forward strand.
TACATATCGATAAATAAATAGTCAAATCACTAAATAGATAGATTGATAGATATATAGACCAGATAGATATATAGATAAATATATAGATAGTCTGAGATAGATAGAGAGATAGATAGACACAAAGATAGATAGATAGATAGATACATAAATAGACATATATATAGGTAGGTAGATCGTGAAATTGAGATATATATAGATAGAAAGATTGATTGATTGATAAACTTATAGACAAATAAATAGATAAACAAATAGACAGAAAAATAGATATAGAGAAAAACTAATAGATATATAGATAGATAGATAGAAAGATACATAAACATATAGATTGATAGATTGAAAGATAGATAGACAGACATATTGAGAGATAGTTAGGTTGACATATAAACCAATAGACATATAGTCATATAGATACATAGAAAGTTAAATATAATGATAGATAGACATATAGATAGATAAAGAGATAGACATATAGACTAGTTTTTAGATTGACATATAGATAGATATATAGATAGATAGATACACAAATAGATTGATAGATAGATAGATGGACATATACAAATAAAAATAGATAGATAGATAGATATACAAATAGATAGAAAGATAGATAGATAGTTAGATCAAAAGATAGACACATAAACACAAAGACACATCGATAGATAGATAAATATATTGATAGACACATACACAAATAGTTATATAGTCATATAAACTGATTGAAAAATAAATAGATATACTTATAAATAGATAGGATGAAAGACATATAGATTGATAGATTGAATGAAAGACCAAAAAAAATAAACTATTAGACACATAGATAAATAGATAGATATATAGATAGATAAATAGTTAAATAGTTAGTTAGATAGTTAGTTAGTTAGATATATAGTTAGATAGTTAGACACATTGACTTATAGAATAATAAATAGAAAGATATTTATACTTTAAGACAATATATAGATTTATATCTTGTTTAATATTTGAATTTCAAAGAAGAGCAAGATACCATGCATTCTCAAAGCACATTGGCCATCCATGATAACTTATTTCGTGTATACATTTATAATAAGTAATTATTCTATCATTATATAATGTTCACATGAGTAATATGATAGATAATTTGTTTAGTAATATAGTAAATCATTCTGTTTTAAAAAAATGTGCATAATGTACATATATCCAAAGTAGTAGATGTGTGGTGTGTGTGAAGTTGCTTATTTAGTGTAGCCTATGTTTGCTTTACTGTACATTTTTTTGTTTATAATGAATCATGTGTACTAACATACTTCTGCACACAAAAAACTTGCCAATTTATTTTTGACACATACAAATAATTAGAAATTGGCAAGAGTAGCCAGAGGGTATAAATGAACTATTTTTAGTTTAAATGTTGATGAAACCAAAAACAGGAGAGGCTAGCACAAATGCACCAGCTAATTATGAGGATGATTAAGTTTTAAATGTTGATGAAACTATGTTATATTTTTGTTTTAACCATGTAATTTTTGTATCAAAATTATTTTTGAACTATTTTTGGTTTTTGTTAATAATTTCTTAACTTTTTGATTTATGGCTTCCTGTTAATCTTTTATACGCTCTCATAAAATTTTGTGGTATAGGTGAAGATACATTATCTCGTTCTGATGTTGTAACGAAGATGTGAGACTATAAAAAAAATAATCTACAGCTATACCAACATTCATCATCTTCACCTCCCCCCGATGAGAATCTGTGGTGCTATTCTTCAATTTCAATTATTCATTAAAGGATCCATCAGATAGGTGGAAAATAATATGTGATGATAAGTTGAAAGGCTACTCCAACACAAGTCTTTCACTAGATTTGTAGTCTCAATGCTTTTATCTTCTCACTTCTTGAAGAATGAATAGTGAGTAACTTGTGTGCACATGATTTTTTCCTATGTGTAGCTAACAAAAGAAGATTTTTTTGGTGGCATCATTGTTCTTAATTCTAGGTTGTTCTTTGTTTGGTTGACTAACCTAACCATGATTCTTTGTAGGACATCTGATATGCAAACATGGCATCGATTTTCGAAGATGACAAGTTCAAGTGTCACATGTTCATATAGGTTTTGCTTTTTGATTTTGATTTTATTTTTGATTTTGATTTTTATTTTGTTTTTGTTTTTTGAAATGTTTTTGCTGCGAAATGAGAGATTTTGTATTTGTGTTGATATTGTCTGAGCATTAAAATCGATGTAGTTTGAGCCACCACCAAGAAGAGGAGAGCCAGATGTGACTAGAAGAAAGCTAGATTACTTCCTTTAGTGCGAGCCAACACAAATTGATGCAGCCAAAAAATCTATCAACCAAAATATAACCCACACACTAAATCATTTATTATTATTTTTTTATTAATTTTTCAGCACTATATTTATTTTGCACACTACCATAACACACTACATGCATTCACTGCCCACATTACTTCACAAAGCATGCCACACTACATTCATATAACTACCCACTACCTTTCCACACACGCATCCATTTTGCACACTGTCACATGACACAAGCCACACTGCCACCTTATTTGTGTCACACTACATACACATTGATACTACTGTACACATGCACGTGGGGCATTCCATACTACCACAAGCGCATAGTAGACTTCCACGTAGTGCACGCCATACTGCCACATGATGTATCACCCTATTATTGCCCGCTAGACTACCATATGATGTGTTACTCTATTATTGCATGCCAGACTACTATATGATGTGTCACCCTATTAATTCATGCAAGACTGCCACTTGATGTGTCACCCTATTATTTCATGCCAGATGGGTTGTGTTGTGATGCAATTATTAGTGTTTGGTTTTCTTGATTATTAGTGCCTAGTTTTCTTACATATGGATATCATTGGGTTGTGTTGTGATGCGTTGTGAATTGCACTTTCAGGGATGAAAAAAAATTTCAGATATTTAGCACACTAGATGTTTGTACATTTTCTCTTAATATTTATGATGAAGGAAATATTCTAAGCATTGTAACTGATTCCTCTACTCATTGTACACATGTTGCTACTACTTTCCATGCATAGGTATCACACTTGTCTGCTACAATTTGTTTATTCCTTCATGGTTGTTTTATATTTTCATCTCTCTCTTCAAAGCTATCGCTCAATTGAGTTGCACCTAGGCCACAAATAGTATCATGCAAGATTGGAGACTTATGCTTGGGGTCAATAGAAACAAGGATAAGCTTGAAATGAGCCCTGATAGCTAAAATGGAGTTTGAGTAAATTTTATTAGTCATTCATATTTACACTAGAAAATGACATTCACATGGTGAAAACACTTACTTTTATGTAGCGTAAATGTGATCTCATGAATATGAGCTTTGGCAAGCCCACTTTACATCTAGATTATTGTTGTTTTATTGATCTTTTTAATGAGGTATGAGAGATAGCTATTAATAATTGATTCACATGTTGTTATACATTCTGTGTATCTAAACCTATTTTAGTTTGCTCTGAATTATGAGTATGTGGTGAGCAAGCACCATGTATCCCCTACCATGGCTGCCAGTGCACATTGTGTTGTTGAGCCACATTCCGAATGATTGGAATATACTTGCAAGATTAATTTTCATCGATATTGAACCTTGATGAAAGTTCCACTCTTTTCTTGTGTGAATTTTATTGCTTTTAAAAAATTACAATGATTAATTGGAGAACTTTGTTTTGGGTGTGTAAAGTTATAGCCCATCATCCATTTTTTTCTTTTGGAGCATTCTTGTTCTATCTCTTCATCATTTGGTTTGTCCTAGGGCACAAGAATACTTGCAAGTTTCATGGAGCTGACCATCAATTTTGGATGAAATAAAGATAACCCAATGTGGGAAGTTAGGTTAGTGCAATCATTTACTTGTTAATTACCATGTGAAAGTGATATGTTTATGTGAAAAATGAGATTGAAAACAACATTTAATCTACATAAACCAATTCCTTCTTATTTGCAATATGCTCTCCATTCTCATATACCATGGAACAAAGAAATTGGTGATGATTTGTGATCAAGTAAATATGATTAGGATAGGTATGGCCAAATTTAAAATGGAGATGGTTAAATATTTTGTACTACTATCCTTGGGTTTGTTTTTGGTCAAATGGGCTGGGCAACCTATAATGCAATTTTTAGCCACTAGGTCACCTTCAACTGCAATAATCTAGGTAGCTATCTTATGTTTCGCAAAGATTGGGTCAAAACCAGTTGAACCAAGCAAATCAACTGAATCATCATCTCGCCCAAGGGCTGCCGCATAAGCATATTGTAAAATCTTGTAAAATTGCACTAGTTTTTACTAGCTTTCAAATTTACTTGTATTGAATGTTGTGTAAATTGTATTGCAGTCCCTAATAACCAGTAGAAATATCGAGAGGACTCTTGATAGATATTTAGATTGATAGGTAGATAGATATAAAGCTAGACAGATAGACATACAGATAGATAGATAGATAGATAAATACATAGATTGATAGATAGATGGATAGACAGAAAGATAGAAAGATAGATAGATACATATATAGATAGATATATAGTATGATAGATTAATAGATAGATTGATAGACATATAGATAAATAGATAGATAGACAGAGAGATAGATATATAGACAGATAGATAGAGAGAGACATAAATAGATAGATAAACAGACAGACAAATATATAGATATATAGATAAATATATAGACAAATAGATATATAGACAGATAGATAGACAGATACATAAATAGTAAGATAGATAGATATATAGATAGATAAATAAAGATATAAAGAGATAGATAGATAGATATACAAAGAGATAGATAGACATACAGATAGATAGCTAAATAGATAGATAGATAGACAGACATGTAGATAGACATGTAGACAGACAGATAGATAGACAAACATATAGACAAATAGATTGACAGACAAAAAGATAAACTAATAAATAGATAGATATATAGAAAGATTATTAAATAGATTAAAAGATAGATAGACATAAATTTAGAGAGAAAAAATAATTGAATGATAGATAGATTGATAGACAAATTGATAGAGAGATTGATAGACAGATTGATATGTAGATTGATAGAAAGATTTATAGACAGATTGATAGATAGATAGATAGATAGATAGATATAAAGATAGATAAATAGATAGATAGACAAAAAGAAAAACATGTAGAAAGAAAGGAAGATAGATAGATAGATAAACAAATAGATAGAAAGATAGATAGACAAATAAATACAGGGAGATACACAGATTGATTGATAGTTATATTGACATATAGATAGATAGATAGATAGTTAGATAGATATATAGAAGATAGATGGATAGATAGATAAACAGTTAGATAAATAGATAGATAGACACATAGATAGATTGATAGACAAAATGATAGATAGATTGATAGATAGATAATAGATAAATAGATAAATATATAGAGAGACAGATTCATAGATAGATATATAGATAGACTTAGAAATAGATAGATATATAGTTATATAGACAGATAGATAGACATATAAAGAAATTGATAAATAGACATAAAGATAGATAGATATACAGATAGATAGAAAGATAAATTGACACATAGATAGATAAAAAAATTAAATAGACACATAGATAGATATAAAGATAAATAGACACATAGATAGATAGAAAGATAAATAGACACATAGATAGATAGAAAGTTAGATATATAGATAGACAAATAGATAGACATATAGATAGATAAAAAGATAGATAGATAGATAAATAGATAGATAGATAGACAGATAGATAGACAGATAAAGACACATAGATAGATAGATAGTAAGACATATAGATAGACAGATAGATAGACAGAAAGATAGACAGACAGACAGGTAGAAAGAAAGATAAATAGATAGAAACATTGATAAAAAGATAAATAGATTTATAGATAGATAGATAGACAGATAGACAGGCAGACAAACATATAGATAAAATGATTGATTGATAGAAAGATAGAATGATAAATAAATCGATAGATAAATTAATAGAAAGATTAAAAGACAGACAGATAGATAAAATAATTGATTGATTGATTGATTGACAAATTCATAGACAAATTCATAGATAGATCGATAGACAAAAATATAGATAGATTGATAAACTGATAAAAACATATATAGATAGATAGACAAATAAGTCGATAAATAGATAGATTAATAAATAGATAGATTAAGAAATAGATAGATAAACAGATTGATAGACAACTAGATAAACAAATAGATAGATTGATAATATGAAAAGAGATAATTAGATAGAAAAATAGATAGACATATAGACAGATAGATAGACATGTAGATAGACTGATAGATAGATAGATAGATAGAGAGGTAAATATACAAAAGTTAGATAGATAGATAGAAATAAGGAAAGATAGATTAATAGATCGATAAATAAATATACAGATAGATAGTCAGACAAATTGATTGATTCATTGATTGACAGAATGATAGATAGATTGATAAACATATAGATATATGATAGATAGACATTTATATAGACTTATAGATTGACAGATAGATAGATAGAGAGATTGATAGACAAATTGATAGATTTAAAGATTGATAGATAGGTAGATACATAGATAATTAAATAAATAAATATACAAATAGATAGATAGATAGAAAGAAAGAGATACAGATAGATAGATATATATATATATATATAGATAAATATATAGGTAGATAGATAGATAGACAAATAGATAAATAGATCAATAGACACATATATAGATTGATAGACATATTCATAAACAGATAGTCAGATAGATTGATTGATGAATAGACAGAAATATAGTCAGATAGATAGTTAGATAGATTGATAGATAAATAGATAGTTAGACTTATAGCAAGAAAGATAGATATATATATATATAGAATGAATGAATGATTGATTGATTGATAGACAAATTCATAGACAGATTGATAGTAAGTTTATAAACAAAAATATAGATAGATTAATACATATTTAGATACACATATAGATAGATAGATAGATATTTAATATATAGATTGATAAATAAACCGATAGACAGATTGTTAAACAATTAGATAGTCAAATAGATCGAAAGATTATAAGATAAGAAATAGATAGATAGACATATAGATAGATATATAGACAGACTGATAGGTAGACACTTAAATAGATGGATAGATAGAAAAATAAATAGATTGATTGAGAAATAAATTTACAAAAAGCTAGAGAGATAGAAATAAAGAAGGAAATATGATAGATAGATAGATAATAGATAGATAAATAGATAGATAGACAGATAGATTGATTGATAAACAAAATGATAGATAGATTGATATACATATAGATAAATGATTTATAAACATTTATATAGACTTATAGATATAAAAATAGATAGATAGACATATAGATAGACATATTGATTGATAGATAGATAGAAAGATAAATATAAAAAATACAAATAGATAGATAGAAAGATAACTGATAGATCAACATATAGATAGATAAATAAATAGATAGAATGATAATTACTTAGACAGTTAGATAAAAAGAAAGATAGATACACACATAAATAAATAGATAGATAGATACATAGATAAATTGATAAATTAAATGAAAGATAGATACATATAAAGATAGATATATAGATAGATAAATAGATTGCTCGACAGATAGAAAGTTAGATAGATAGATAGAATTATAGAAAGAGATATAGATAGATAAATAGATTGATAGACATAAAGATAGTTAGATAGACAGTCAGATAGATTGATAAATAAAAAGATTGATAGACTTATAGAAAAAAAAGATAGATAGATATATATATATATAATGAATGATTGATTGATAGATTAATAGACAAATTCATAGACAAATTAATAGACAAATTCATAGACAGATTAATAGAAAGATTTATTGACATAAATATAGACAGATTAATAAACATATAGATAGATCGATAGATAGATAGATATTCAGATTGATAAATAGATAGATAGACAGATTGATAGACAACTAATAGTCAAATAGATCGAAAGATTATAAGACAAGAGATAGATAGATAGATAGACTAATAGATAGACATGTTGATAGATGAATAAATAGACGAATAGATAGATAAATATAAAAAGTCAGAGAGATAGAAAAAAAGGAGTAAAGATGATAGATAGATAGACAAATAGACAGATAAACAAATAGATAGACATATAGTAATTAAATAAATATATACAGAATTTGATTGAAGATTAAGAGAAAGATTGATATATATACATAGATAGATAGATAGATAAATAGACAGATAAATAGATAGATATATAGACAGATAAATAGATAGATATATAGACAGATAGATATACAAATAGATAGACTTATAAATATAGATATTGATAGATAGATAGATAGATAAATAAATTGATAGATAGATAGAAAGATAGAGAGAAAGCCAGATAGAAATATATATAGATAGATAGATAGAATGATTGATTTATAGACAGAATGATAGAAATATTGATAGACAAATTTATAGATAAGTTGATAAACAGTTTGATAGACAGATAGATAGATAGATATAAAACACACATAGATAGGCATATAGATAGACAAATTGATAGTCATGTTGATAGAAAAATAGATAGACAAATAGATCAAAAAATTATTAGACAGATATATAGATAGATAGATAGACAAATAGATAAACAAATAGATAGACTGATAGATACATATATATATATATAATTGTTATATATATAAACTAAAAAATTTATAGATTGATAGATAGTTAAATAGATAGATAAACAAATATATTGATAGAAAGATAAAAAGATACAAAGATTGATAGAAATTTGATTATTTTATAGATAGAATTATAGAAAGAAAGAAAGATAGATAGATATATAGATGATGGATAGCCATTTAGATAGACTTAAAGATAGATAGATTGATAGATTGATTGATAGATTAAAAATATAATGATAGACTAATATATAGATATATAAATAAATAGATAATTAGAACGATAGATAGATAAATAAACAGATAGATAGATAGATATATAGAAAGATAGATAGACAGATAGATAGATAGATAGATAGGCATAAAAAAATATATATAGATAGACAGATAGATAGTTAAACATATAGATGGATAGACAGACAAATAGAAAGAAAGGCATACAGACAAATATACAGACAAACAAATAGATAGATAGATAGTATATAAGCAAATATATAGATAGGTTGATAGATATATTTTAAGACAGAATCATATATTGATTTATAGATAGATTGATAGATAGATTGATAGATAAATTGATAGATAGACAACAAATGAATAGACAGACATACACATAGATAGATAGATAGATATAGAGATCATTTAGATAGATAGATAGATTGATTGATTAATAGATAGATATAGTTATATATACACATAATTATAGACACATAAATAGAGAGATAGAATGGTAGATTAATAGACAGATTGATAGATAGAATGCTAAACTTATAGACTAATTGATTGATATATAGATAATTAAATAGTTAGACATATAAATATATAGATAGGTAGATAGATAGATAAACAGATAGATCTTTAGATTATTAGACATGATAGACATATAGATAGATAGTTAGATAAATAGAAAGATAGACAGATAAACTTACAGAAATATAGATTGGTAGAAATCTATATTGACATATTAATAAATAGATAGATAGTTAGATAGATAGACAAATAGATAGATAGATAGACAGATATACAGACAGATAGATAAATATATAGAAAAATATACAGATAGTTAGACATATAGATAAACAATTGGATAGTCATATTGATAGATAATACAATAGGAAAATAGTTCGACAAATAGATAGATAGATAGATAAATAGACATGTTGATAGATAGGCAGATAAATAGTTAGATAGACAAATAGATAGAAAGGGAGACAACTAGATACATAGATAGATAGATAGACATATAGATAGAAAAATAGAAAGAAAGATAGATAGATAGTTAGATATATGGGTAGTTAGATAGATAGATAGACATATAGTTAGACATATAGATAGATAGATAAACATATAGGTAGACATTTTTTGACCGATTAATTGATAGATTTATAGACAAATAGTTATATAGAAGGATAGACAGAAAGATATACAAATAAATTGACTAATAGATAGCTAAATAGATAGGTAAATAGTTTGAAAGATAGTCAAATAGATACATAGATAGCTAGATAGATTAATAACTAGATAGTTATATATATATATAGATAGATAGATAGACATATAGATAGGTAGATAGATAGCATATATATAGGTAGATAGATCGATAGATTGTTAGAGTGATTGATAGATAGATTTATAGACAGAATGATAGGTAGATAGATATTTTGATAGACATATTAATAGAAAGATTGATAGACAAATTGATATACATATAGATAGACAAATTGTTAGAAAGATAGATTGAAAGATATACAGTTGGATATATAAATAAATAAATAGATAGATATATAGATAGATAGACAGATAGATAGATACATAGATACATAGATAGATAAATAGATATATAGATTTATAGATAGATAGATTGAGTGCTTCATTGATAGATAGATAAATAGATATAGTTAGACAGATAGATGGGCTAACATATAAATATAAAGATATATAGATATTTAAATAAATAGATATAAGATAGATAGATGGAGATTTGGACATATAAATAGACAGATATATAGATAAATAGATAGGTAGACAAGAAGATCAGTAGGTATATAGATATGCAGATAGATAGAAAAATAAATAGAGAGATAGATAAATAGAGAGATAGATAGATAGACAGACAGACAGATAAAATGATAGATAGACTAATAGATAGATTGATAGATAAAATATAGATTAATAGACATATAGATCGGTCGATAGATAGATATATAGAATAATAGATAGATAGATAGATAAAGATATAGATAGATAAATATATAGATTGATAGATAGGTAGATATTTAGATAGATTGATTATTAAATTGATTTATAGATATATTGATAGATATTTTGATAGATAGATTGATAGATATATAGATTGATAGACAGATCAATAAACAAATAGTTAGATAGATTTAAAGATTATTAGACAAATAGATATACAGATTGATAGATAAATATATAGATAAAAAATAGATAGACAAATAGATAGACAAAAAGATATATAGATAAATAGATAGACATATAGATAGACACATAGATAGACAAATATATAGATAGATAGATAGATACATAGAAAGATATATTGATAGATATATAGATGGATAGGCAGATATACAGATAGATAGACAGACAGACAGATAGATATATAGTAAATTTGACATAAAGATCGATAGATATATAGATAGATGACAGATATATATAATACTACATATTTACTATAGTATATACATACGTATATACTGAGTATATACGTACTTATATAGTAAAGTATATACATACATATATACTATAGTATATACATATGTATATACTCGGTATATACGTACTAATATACTATAGTATATTTGTACGTATATACCAAGTATATACACACATATATATTGCTCTGTTGCTACTATAGCTGCTGATAATAAAAGTTGGGCGGGTGATGATGCTCGACTTATGAACTTCCCTGCCAATCACTCCTTTTGAGATTGAGCTAGTTTTTGACGAGTCGGCTAGCTACTTCTCCCAAAATATGACCCAATATTCCTCTTGGCACTCTCTGCCTATAAAAATCAGGTAATGTTACATTTTTCATTCTGATTGAATATACTTTTGTGTAATCTAATAAAATTACATGACACTTCACGAGCATCATCATCATTATCCTTCTAAGACATTGTACAATTAGAACCAATGACTGCAAAACCTACAGCAAGAAAACTTATTTCCTCATACATACGCATTGTACCATGTTAAAATTACATATATACACAATTACTAAGAGATTTAAGACCAACCACTATCTGCCTGGCTGGCCAGGACAAGAAATATCTTTTTGCCACAACATTGGGGTATATCTAAGACCCATGACTTTTATGACCTAGATTAGTAAGCAATGCACAATGATGACCAGACTAGCCAAAGCAATTATATATATCAAATGCGCGTGCGTGCGTGTGTCTGTTTGTGTGTTAATGGATTTGTAGGTATGATAATATATACATGTCTACAAAAATATTAGCACCCACTTATGTATATACTTGATATATACGTACATATATACTTGGTATATACATACGAATATACTGCAGTATATATGTATGTATATACTCAATATATACATACGAATATACTATAGTATACATGTATATATATACTCAATATATACATACATATATTTTGTAGTATATACCTACGTATATACTGTAACATTATATGTACATATATATAATCACATAGCCTCAGATGACACATACACATGTACTTTCATGCAAATACACATATCATCAAAGACAACATAAGAAAATAATCTAAGGCTTTAAAAACATACATATAGGTCTCTCAGGCATAGTCAACATCTTCTAGTTCTTTGTCCACGGAGCATAACATAGTAAATTTACAAACTAATCAAGATCACAACACTATGCCAATGATAAATATAGACTAGATCATGCAACACCAATTGCCATTTGGTAGAAATTTCACACAACGAGATAATCATTAGCTTATTTTGAAATTACTAAATCATGAATCCTCCAAGATTTCCAGTGAACTACCCATCAAAATATTTTCCTATGTTACACAGCTTCATGCATCAGTCCATGGTTGATTATAAAAAAGTTAGAAAGTGCTAAAAAAAGGGAACTGGAAGTTGAAATGACAACAGGTTGCATGATATTGAATTTTTCCACACCTATAGGTTCATTTAGGAATTGTAATGGCTATTAACATTTCAAATGTTTAAATCCACCGATTATTGATAAAAAGTAGTCGTAGATCTGAATTGAGACAACACAGATCTGCACAATATAAGAGTGTCAAGAACAAACCTGCATTTGCATGGGACTAGAATTTGTTCGTTCATCTCATAGTACTCATATATACAAATAGATAGATAGAGATAAACAAAGATAGATAGATAGAAAAATAGGTAGGTAAGAATATATATAGATATACAGATAGGTAAGTAAGAAGATAGATAGATAGAGAGATAAAAGCTAGATAGATAGATAGATAGCTAGACATATAGATAGATAGATAGACAGATAAACAGATAAAAAGAAAGATAGATAAAAAGAAATATAGATAGATAAATAGACAGACAAAAAAATAGACAGATAGACCAACATATAGATAGATGGATAGAAAAATATATAGACAACCGATAGATAGATAGATTCACAAACATATAGTTAGATAAATAGATAAACAGATAGACAAAAAGATAGACATCCAGATTAAAAGACATATATATATATATATATATATATATATATATATATATATATATATATATAGACAAACAAATAGATAGATAGATAGACTCATAGACAGACAGAAAGATAGTCATATATACATATAGATAGACATAAATAGACAGATAGACAAATAGATAGATATAGACATGGATAGGTATACTAGAAAGATAGACAGATAGATAAACACATCATTAGATAAATATAAAGACAATTAGACAAACAAATAGAGAGACATATAGAAAGATTGTGAGAAAGACAGATAAATAAATGGATATATATATATATATATAGATAGAGAAATTGATAGATAGATTGATAGATAGATGGATAGATATATGGATAAACGGTTGGATAAATCAGTGGATAAATAGATGAAAAAATAGATGGATAGATAGATGGTTAGAGAGATGGATAAAGATAGATATATAGATATATAGATAGATAGATATATAGATCAGTTGGTAGATAGATAGATATATTGAAAATTAAATAGACAAATAGATAGATAGATAGATAAATAAGATGACAAATAGATAAACATATAGATTGATAGACAGTTATATATACAAATAGATAGAGAGATAATTAGAGAGATTAAGAGATAGATAGATAGATAGACATATAGACATATAGATAGACAGATAGATAGATAGTACTTAGATAGATAGATAGATAGAGATAGATAGATAGTTAGAATGATATAGATTGAAAGACAAATAGATAGATATAGTTAGATCATGAAAGACTTTAATTTAAAGAGGCACATAGATAGACATGTAGTTAGACAAATAGATAGACAGATAGATAGATAGATCGATAAACAGATTTATAGATAGACATATAGATAAATAGATAAATAGACACATGGACACGCACATAGATAGAAACATAGACAAACAGATAAACCAAAAGATAGGCAGGCAGCTCGATTGAAAGATTCAGAGATTAATAGATAAATATATAGCTAGATAGGCAGATTGACAAACATATACACAGACAGACAAATCGATAAATAGATGGATAGACACATAGATAGATAGACAAAATAGATAGACAGAAAGATAAAGATATAGATTGATAGGCAGATAGATAAATTGGTAGACAGACAAATAGATAGATAGATACACAAATAGATAGGCAGACATACAAACATATAGATAAATAGATAGATCGACATAATGATATATAGATAGATAGATATATAGACATATAGACATACATACATATTGATCGATAGATTGATATATAGATAGATAGACTGATAGTTAGACAAATAGACAGATAGATTGACAAACAAATAGATAGATAGATAAATAAAAAACCAATAGATGGATCAATAGATACATCAATAGATAGATATATAGATAGATATATAGATAGATATATAGAGTAATATATAGATAGATATATAGATAAATATATAGATAGATTGATAGATAGGTATACTAATAGATAGAAAGATGCACAAAATAATAGATAGACACACAGATTGACATATAGAAAGATATATAGATAGATATATCGAAAGACAGATAGATAGATAGATATATATATAGACAAATAGATAGATAGAATGATTAATATATAAATAGATATACACACTGATAGATGGTTAGATGACAGATAGATAGATAGCCAAATAGATAGAAAGATATGAAGACAGAGTACTAGATAGACATATATAGATAGTCATATAGACAGAGTAATAGAGAGACAGATAGAAAGACATATAAAATGATAGGTGAATAAATAGATAGACATACAAATATATAGATAGATAGAAACACAATTAGAAAGACATAAAGATAGATAGTGGAAAGATAAATTATAATATAGAAGGATAAAAAGAAGGATAGAAAAACCAATGAGAAAGATAGAAAGATATATGAAAAGATAGCTCGATAGATAGATGGACAGATAGAAAAAAAGATGAATAAATTGTTGGATAGATAGACTAATAGAGAGATGGATAGATAGACAGAAGGATAGATAGACTAATAGAGAGATGGATAGATAGATAGAAGGATAGATAGATGGATATATAGATGTATAGAAAAATTGATAGAGAGAAGGATATATAGGACATATAGAGTAGACATATTGATACATAGATAGATAGACTGATAGATAGATGGATAGATAGCAAAAATGGATAGAAATATAGATGGATATAAAGATGAAAAGATTTGTGAATAGTTTAAATGGATAAATAAAATTATAGAAAGACTTATAGATAGATGGATAGATAAATAAAAATATAGAGGGATAGAAAGATAGAGAGTTAGAAAGAAAGATAGATAGATATATAGATAATGTAGATAGAAAGAAAGATTGATAGATTAGAAAAAAGATAGACTGATAGACAGAAAGATAGATAAAGAGATAAATAGAAATATAGACAATAGATAGATTGATTGATATAGATAGATAGATAAATATTGATATATTGATTGATTGAGAAATAGATAGATAGATAGACTGATAGATTGAATGATAGATAGATATATATATATACACACAAATAATTAGATTGATAATTTAACAGATAGATACATAGATATATATATATATATTGGCAAATAGATAGATAGATAAGTAGATAGAAAGATAGACAAACACAAATATTTAGATAGACAAATAGATAGACATACACACAAATAGATAGATAGATAGATAGATAGACACATAGTTAGACAAATAGTTAGAAAGATAGATAGATAAATATATACACAAATAGAGAGGCAGATAGATAGATAGATAGACAGAAAGATAGATAGATAGATAGATACACAAATAAAGAGATAGATAGATAGACAGACAGAAAGATAGATAGATATATAGACAGTTACTAAAAAGATAGCTAGACATATAGATAGATGAATAGATAGACATGTAGATAGATATATCGATAGATAGATCAGTAGAATGATAGTTAGATAGGTATATAAACAAATATATAACAGATAGATAGACAGAAATATAGATTGATAGATAAATAAATAGTTATATAAATAGATAGATAGATGGATGGATAGATGGATAGTTAAATGGATAGATAGACTGATAGAAAGATGGATAAATAGATAGATTGATAGATGGATAAAAAGTTTGATAATAGATATATAGATAGATAGATAGATGGAAAGATAAATGGATAGATAGATGGATAAATTGATGGATAGATACACAGATAGATAAATTAATAGTTAGATAGATGTATAGAAAATTGGAAAAATTGATGAATAGATAGTCATATAGATATATGTATAGATAGATGTATATATAGATGGATAGATAGATGGATGGATAAACATATAGATAGATAAATAGATAGATGGATAGATAGACAGATAGATTGAATGATAGATAGATGAATTGAAAGATGGATAAATATATTCATAGTTAGATAGATATATAGGAGACATAGATGGATAGATAGATAGATAAAAGATGGATAATTATATGGATAGATAGATTGATATATAGACAGATAGATAGACGGATAGATAGATAAATAGATAGATAGATAGAAAGACAGATAGATAGATAAATAGTTAGATAAATAGATAGACTGATAGATATATTGATAGATTGACAGATAGATAGACAGACAGACAGAAAGATAGATAGATAAATTTATAGATAAAAATTGTTTTTTGATAGATTTATATACAAATAAATAGATAGCTAGAAAGATCGAGCGATAGATTGACAACCATATAGATTGACATATAGATTGATAGAATAATAGATAGATAGAAAGATTGATAGACAACCATATAGATAGAAAGATCGATAGATTGAGAGATAGATTGATAGATAAATATACATACAAATAAATAGATAGATATATATATATATATATATATATATATAATAGAAAAAAAAGATAGATAGATAGATAGATACATAGATAGATAGATAGATAGATACACAGATAGATAGATAGATCATCATATATATTGACAAATAAATACACAGATAGATAGATATAGATATAGATAGATAGATAGATAGACAGATAAATAAACAAAAAGATAGACAAAAAGATAGATAAATAAATAGATCAACTGATAGATAGATAGATAGGCAGACATATAAATAGATAGACAGATAGATAGATAAGTAAATAGATAGATGGATATACAAATAAATAGATAGATGGATATACAATTAAATAGATAGACAGAGAGACAGATAGATAGATAGATAGATAGACAAATAGAAAGATAGTTAGATAATGAAAGAGATAGGTAAATACATAGATAAATAGATAGATAGATAGTTATATAGATAGATAGTTAGATAGAAAGATATACAAATAAATAAATAAATAGATTTATGGATAGATCGATTCATAGATAGTTAGACAAATTGACAAATTGATAGAAATATAGATAGACACATAGATAGATAGAATGATAGACATATATATAGACTGATAGATAGAGAGATACATAGATAGACAGATATGTAGATACTTAAATTGATTGATAGATAAAAGTTAGATGGATGGATGGATAGTTAGTCAGAATGATAGATAGATTGATAGAAAGATTAATAGATAGATAGATTGAAAGGTAGATGGATAGATAGATAGATAGATAGATAGATACAAAGATATATAGAAAGATAGATAGAAAGATAGAAATATAGACAAATTGATAGACTAACATATAGATCAATAGAAAGAAAGAAGGCTAGATAGATAGAAAGAAAGATAGACAAATTGATAGATAAATAGATATATATATATATAGGTAGATTTATATATAGATAGATATACAAATAAATAGATAGTTTTATAGACATAATAATAGACATTTAGATATATAAATAGATATATATATATATATATATATATATATATATATATATATATATATATATATATATATAGAAATAAAGATAGATAGATAGATAAATAGATACATAAATAAATAGAGATACACAAAAAGATACATACATAGATAGATAGATAGATATATATATATATATATATATATATATATATATCGACAAATAGTTAGACAGACAAATAAATACATAAATAGATAGATAGATAGTTATATAGATAGATAGTTAGTTAGAATGAAAGATATTCATATAATTTCACAGATAGATAGATAGATAGACTGATAAATAAACAAATAGAAGATGGATAGAAAGATGAAAAGAAAGATGAATAGTTAGATATATAGATAGATAGATAGATAGATAGATGGATAGATAGATATTTAGATAGAAATATTGATAATTAAATTGCTAGATTGATTAATAGACTAATTTATTAACAAATTGATACACAGATTAATAGACAGATTTATACATAAATTTTTATACAGATAGATTTATTGATTGATAGTTTGATTAAAAGACATATTGATAGACTAATATATAGATAGATTGATAAATTCATTAATGGCATATTTATATACAGATTGAAAGATTAAATGCTAGATATATTTATAGGAATATACATAGATACATAGATACATAGATAAATAGAAAGAAATATACACAAATAGGTAAATAGACACATAAATAGATAGATAGATAGACAGATAGATATGTATATGATTTTTAGTTAGATAGATAGATAGATAGATATATAGATATATTGATAAATTGATGAAAGAAAGATATATAGACAAATAAATTGTTAGATAGATAGATTTATAGACACATAGATAGACAGATCGATGGATAGATTGATAGATAATAAATGTTGGACAAATTTTAACATACGACAGAATGATAGAAAATAGACATATAAATAGGCAGTAGATAGACAAATAGATTGATAGAATACTAGACAGCTTGATATACAAATTGATACACATATTTATAATTAGATTAATAGATAGATTAAAAGATTTATTGATAGAAAGATTTATAGACAGATTAATAGATAGATAGATAGATAGAAAAATTTATAAACATATTGATAGGTTGATAGATAGATAGATATATAAACATATAGATAGATAAATAGATATATATATATATATACAAATATAGTTAAACAAAAAGATAGACAATAAAAAAAATATTTATAAACAAATGATAGGCAGATAGTTATACAAATAGATAACCATATAGATATCTATATATATATATATAGATAGATAGATAGATACAAATATTGATAGACAGATGGTTAAATAGAAAAATAGATAGATGGATAGAAAGATGTATAGATATATAGAAAGTTAGACATATAGATAAATAGATTTATTGATTAATAGATAGATAGAAAGATAGATAGACAGATATATAAATTGATATAGTATCAGATTGATATAAAGATTGATAATTAGATTGATAGATAGATTAATAGGAATTTTTATAGAAAGATTGATAGATTGATTGATAGACAAATTATAGTTATTGATAG